>PVJX010009801.1:8654-59695 GCA_004027295.1 Dolichotis patagonum
CCAGCAACCCCTCAGACAAAGGACTTATATCAAGAACATATACAGAATTGAAAAACATCAACCTCCCCCCAAATTCAAAGACCCTCTCCAAAAACGGGCATCTGAAATGAACACACAGTTCTCATATGAAGATATACAAATGGCAAATACATGAAGAAATGTTCACCATCACTGGTCATTCAAGAAATGCAAATTAAAACAGCATTGAGATATCATCTCACACCGGAAAGAATAGCTGCCATCAAGAAATCAACTGATAACAAATGTTGGTGAGGCTGCGGGGAAAAGTAACACTGCTCCACTGTTGGTGGGAGTGCAGACTGGTGCAACCACTATAGAAATCAATATGGAGAATTCTCAGAAGTCTAGGATTGGAAGCTCCATTAAACCCAGCTATTTCCCTCCTGGGCATTTTCCCAGAGGAACTGCAAAGTTCATAGCACAGTGATATATGTACACCCATATGTATAGTAGCACAATCTTGGAAACAACCAAGATGCCCATCAACTGCAGAGTGGATGAAAAAGATGTATTTTTACACAATGGAATATTACTCAGCTTTTAAAAAGGACGATCTTGAAGCCTTCATAGGGAAATGGAGACAACTTGAGACTATCCTCATTAGCGAAATTAAGAATCATATTTATAAGTAGCACATTGTGCCTCTAGTGTAAAAATAAGCACTGTAGGAGTAACAATACCCAAAATGCGTAATTTCTACTGTAAACATGAGGAAAAGAAAGTGCTCTACAGGACATAACCGCATGTATAAATGTGTAAGATGAATAACCATATTACTGTTTTTGTTAGAATGTTGAATAGAACCGTTACCAGTCTCACTGTTTGAATGTCTACTTTGTATGCTTTAATTTTGTAACTTGAACAACTATTTCCAATGATGACAGTATGCAACTTACCAAGTGGCAATTTCTTAGTGTTTTGTTTTGTTTTGTTGTGGTGGTTGTTCTTTTTCTTTCTTTCCCCTTTGGAAATCTGTATTGTTGCTACACTCTTTCTGTTTTGTTTGGTTGTTTTTCTCTTTAAATAAAATTTAAGAAAAAAAAGATAAAGTTTTCCTGAAACGCAGCTATGCTCATTAGTTTACTATGACTCACTAACTATAATACACAATGACAGAGCCAAGAAGTTGCAGCAGGACCATATGGTCCACAAAATCTCATATATTTATTATCTGGCATTTTACAGAAAAAGTTTGATAGCATTCCATTTGGTCCTTATTTTGCAGGTTACAATAGACAAGAGTTGGGTCTCATATTTCTTTTTATGTAAAACAGACTAATGTTCAGAAACAGCTATCACTATATAGACTTCCTACCTCCAACATAATTTATTTTTGCACGGTGAAATCCAAAAGTTACTCTTTTCTACCATCAGAGCAATTTCAGCAAGGAAACAAGCAAAGAGTACTGGTATTCAATACCTGGAGAACAGAGATAACTGATACTATGAGTAGTTAGTACCCACCAACTTTCAAGTTAAAAAAAATTACTTAGTCTTTAAAATATGATGACAACACAGATGGAAAGCTCTTCCCCTAATATGTTTCTGACAAATGATTTTAAAGTGAACCACAGTTACTTTGTCTTAATCAAAAATGATACATTTTTTATGCCAAGTACTGCACGGATTCTCAACAGTGAGTGAATACATGACTTTCCCACAAATAATTATTCTACTCATCTTCTATAAATTATAATACCTGAAAGGAGGCATCAAAATTTATACTCCTCAACCAATTTTAAGATATGCTCAGTATTTCTTGATTGTCTCAAAAGACTGATTTGCATAGTCATAACTGTTTCTAAGAAAATGAAGGTTGCATGAATTCCAGGCATATTTTTAGCTCAATGCTTCCTCCTAGTGCAGATGTAATCAAATAAAATGTTTCATATTAGTCGGTATGTTATTTGACAACAATGTAGCCCATGGATGTTGAGATGGAGACAGTCTAGAAAACATATTGAAGTACCTTTGTTAAGTTACTCTAAATAATCAACAATACACACAATGATATACAATCATTTGAGAAAACTATTGTTTATTTAGAAAAAGGGTTACACGGGTAGAAGTCATTTGATTAAAAAAATTCTCTTTTAAAAATGCCACTGTGAAACTTTCACAGACGAAAATTCAGCAATACAAAGCTCCTGCTGCTGTCAAATTAAAACAATTAGTTTTTGATTAACCCCCACCCAGATTTATCTAATTACAAGAGAACATGGAAGGGACAGGTGAGCGCTGGTATCTATTTTTTTAAACAGACTTTAATGTTGTACATGTAGTATATAAAATGATTGCTAGGCATTTTATAAGATACTTTTCCCATTTTGTTGTTAGTGATTAATATTAAAAACTGGCTAAATAATAAATTAAAACTGAGTTTCAAAATGAGGTAAATCCAAAACGGTTCAACAACTGTTTATTTTCAGTTTCAAACAGTAAAAAGAAAGCATTTCAGGTTGGGAGAGGCTACACCCAGGCAATATTTAGTTAACCAAAAGGGAAATTCTGTACATATGTAACCATATTTTCTTGTTGGAAGTGTATGCAGCACATTGTGCTAAAAATATGGAACAATTAACACTTTCAGCCATTACTGAAAATAAACATGTAGAAACTAAGCAACAAGTTCAAATACAGTAATGCACAACTGAACAATTTTAGGTTTTCCACATGGAGCAATAAAGCAGATTACTGAATAACTTAAGGAGATGTAAATGGGCCCTCTTCATTCTTAATTCTCAGCAATCTACTCAGGAAAATAAATTTCTGGTCACAGCAGAACAATTTCATTCCAATTTCACCTGAAAGAAACAAAGTAATTATATTGATAGATAAGGCAAGAATGAGGGAATGAGAAAAAGAGAATGGGAGCGAGGGAGGGGACAAAGGTCAGAGGAAGGAAAAAAGTGAGGAAGAGCGAAGGAGGACAGAAAGGAGGGAGGAGAGGTAGCAAGGAAGCAGAGAAGGAAAGAAGAAGGACACATTAAGAAAGAAAAGTTGGTGAGTTTTGTTAAAACAAAGCCTTGAATGAAGTCCCCAGAAAAAGATGAAACAGTTGTGTATTTCTTATTGTCCACTCTTAGAAACCATTAAGATAAGCACACAGTGACTTCAACTGAACATGAGAGTGGGGATAGCAACAAGTAAAACATTCCACAGGGGCAAGTAATAGTTCATCAAAAATAAACAGAACACGTAGCAAAGAAAAGGAACCTATTTTACATGATCAACAAAAAGAAAAAAAGAAAATGACATCATTTTTCACAAGGACAATTTTAATAGTGACTTATATTAAGATGCAATATCTGCTAAATTATAAAAATTGCTTTAAAAATATATTGACTCAATTATATTCATTTCCTTTATGTATTGACATTTTTCAAATACTGCATATTGAAATAATTCAAAACATGATCATTACAACATGTGGCAAATATCTTCGTATCTGCCTAACATTGCTCTCATTCAAATTTTAAACTAATGCTCAATGCATTAATCTTTATTGATGAAAATACTACATTCACATATTTCATAAAATCAGAGCTAGAAGGGGTCTTAGAAAATAATCACACTTGCATGAAATGCTGACAAATAATTTACATATCATTTCTACACAGCATTCTGTTCATATCATGTATAATCTTGACATTATCAATAATTATGGATACATTGATTTTGAACTTACAATTTTAATACTTAAAAAGTCATTGTTCCTGTCCATTCACTGAAGAATGGATAAAAAAATATGATACACATTCATACAATGGAATATTAGCCATAAAAAGGAATGGAGTACAGGTACATGCTACAACATGGATGTATCTTGCAAACATAATGCTAACTGAAAGAATCCAGATACAAAAGGCCACAATATTGCATGAGTCCATTCATATGAAATGTCCAAAATAAGCAAATCCATAGACATAAAGTACATTAGTGGTTTCCAGGGAGTGGGAAGGGGAGAATTAAGAATAACTGCTAACACATGTGGGCCTTCTTTTTATGGTAAGCAAAATGTTCTGAAATTAGACAGTGGTGATGACTGCACAGCATAGTGACTATACTAAAACCACTGAATTGCACACTTTAAAAGTGAATTTATCTCAATTTTTTAAATTGAAAAAAAGTGATGTTCCAATAAAGAACATCATGGTGTCTGTATGATCATAACTAGAATAAGAAACACATTCTCAATCATCAAGATGTCACATTAGGAGACTCATTGGGCAAGGGAAATTTTGATGACATAATTAAGTGCATATTAAAGAATAAAACTCTGTTGCTTTTAAAACAAGTAGAGATGTTTCCCCAGAACTGAAATCAAATTTTTTACAAGACAAAATCCTCAAGCAACATAATCATCCCAATGTTGTAAAACTTATAGTTCACACACAAAGACAGCCTATCTACATCATTAAGGAACTGGTTCCAGGAGGCGATTTCCTCTCCTTCCTGAGAAAGGATAAACTAAAACTCAGTTAGTGAAATTTTCATTAGACGATGCTTCTGCATGGAGTATCTCGGGTAAAAATTGTATGCACAGGGACCTTGCTGCTAGAAACTGCCTGGAGGTGAAAATAATGTTCCGAAAATCAGTGACTTTGGAATGTCTCGTCAAGAGGATGGTGGTGATTATTCATCTTCTGACTTAAAGCAGATTCCCATTAAATGGACAGCACCAGAAGCTCTTAATTATGGGAGATATCGTTCTGAGAATGACGCATGGAGCTTTGGCATCCTCCTCTGGGAGACCTTCAGCTTAGGGGTCTGTCCATACCCTGGAATGACAAATCAGCAAGCACAAAAGCAAGTGGAAAGAAGATACTGGATGTCAGTCTCTCAGCAGTGTCCAGACATTATTACAAAACAATGCTGAAGTGTTGGAATTACAAACTTGCAAACTCTCCCTGAGTTCCATGAACTTCCAAGAGAGCTACCTGCGATCAAGAAAGTCACACAAGCGAGGAAACGTCAAGCTCTGCTTTTGGGGCATCTTAAAAAGAGTAATATTTTATTCTCATTAATACTGAGTTAATACCACATTACCTGTAACATTCTTCCAACTTTTTTTCTAAATTTTAAAAACATATCTCTCTAACAATCACAAATACAAAAGCATAGGTTCTAAATGTAAAGGAATCACAAAGATCTTTTTCAAATTTAAGATTATTGATGTTTCTCAATAGCACTGTCTAGGTTCAATCTCAGTTCACAGTTTGCTGTCCTTTATCACAGACACCTCTACTCTGTTGGTGCTATGAACTGTACTGATAATACCATATTTGTAGGACACATTCGAACAAAAGGTAGCCTTCATTCTGCTGAGACAAAATTATATTTGTAAACATTATTTTATATTGGTAATTATCTGAACCTCCTAGGTTTCACTTTTAACCCAAAATAGACCTACGTTCCGTGGCTAGGGATTTAGCTCAGCGGCATAAGCGCCTGCCTTCCAAGTGTGCAGTCATGAGTTCGATCCCTGGTACAAAAAAAAATCAAAATAGACCTATGTTCCAATATACCTTCCTCTTTGTTAGGGCATCAGAACACTACAAAATGTTCTCATTGAGTTAGGGTAGCTGACTTGAGCTGTGATGGCAAAAGGCAAATTTGAAAAGGTGGTCTTGGAGAAATCAGAGTGGTGATTAAAGTATAAAGAAAAAGTGAACATAAAATCAGCCTTCTTATGAGAGGTATGCCTTTACATATACAGTGTTTTTTCATGGTCATAAGTCCTAAGAAATGTTTCAGTAGTTCACAGATTCCACAGCCTTTTGGATGACAATAAAAAATTAACAACTACAAAATACAAGCCCACCAAAACAATAGCTTACTCATGGTTAAGTTTCTTTACCTCAAAGGAAGTATCCCAGGATTGTTTGTTCTTTCACTTTTACTAATGTTTGAGATTGTCAGGATTTCATGATCTTAATATTTCCTCTCTCTTTACACTCACTCACACACACACACACACACACACACACACACACGCACTTGCACATGCACAAAGATATATAATGAAGAAACTGACACTTTAAAGACATCACATGAATATAAGAAACAAATTTTGAAGAGAAAGACAGGGACAATCATCCTAATTCCACTTTGCACTTTCATTTGCCCTTGTATTACAACCTAGGAATTCTTAGCAAACACAGTTCCTGAGATGCTCCATGTAAGTAAAATGTAACATTAAAAACTGACACTCTATTGAGATAAATCTTAATTTTTTTTTGAGACAGGGTCTTGCTGTGTAGTTCAGGCTAGCGTTGAACTCACTATGATGCCCCAGGCTGGCCTTGAACTCATGACAATCTTTTTGCCTCAGCCTCCCAAGTGCTAGGATTACAGATGTGTGCCACCACACGCAGTGAGATAAACCTTAATTTTATCCAGGGATACCTCTCAACATAAATATATATGCAAAAGACAGTCATACTAAGTGGTAAATGTGGAATGGAAGTCTTTTAACCTATGCCTATGTCAAGACTTAAAAAAAAACAGCATCTTAATGAATTATTTGGTTTACCCTAATAGAAAGAACAAGGAAACAAAAAACTCCTCCTGTCCTCAAATGTTTGGTAAGTATAAGTATCAATGCACAGAACTCACACTCCATGTATTTGAAGGAGTGTAAAAGATAATAAACAGAAGGATGGTCTGTATCATTTCATTCTCTTAAGAAAAGTCATTACATATTTAATGACTAGCACATACAAACCAAAATGAAAACATAGTAACTCTGACTTCAAAAAATGTTGTAGGGAACAACTTTTTAATAAGCATGTTTTTTCCTTCTTTCAAATGGTGTTAGTTAAATGAACTTTCTTTAAATGACATTTTTTTAAAAAAAATTGCCTTTTATCAAGTTCAAACTGATTCCCAAAACATTTGCTAACTCTGTACACTGCTCTTTAGGTATAGTTAACAGAGCATCTAAAATATCCTAGAAAAATAAAGAAGAAATTCTTGGTTTTTTGATTAGCAGGCAGGGATAGTTAGTACCCTGAACAAAATCACAATCTAAGGAGGTAGATATGTAACATACTCATATATACATGGGAAGCACTAACCCAGACAGACTTACATGCAATACTAAAGCTAGCTAGCAATGGTTAGCTAAAGAGAAAGAAATATAAACACTCCCTATCCCAATACATATTACTAACATCTAGAAATAAGCCCCATAATGGCAATGTGTTCATAAAATAAATCTGTGAGCACTAAAGAGGTCAGTTTCTAAGTATAAACTGAAAATAATTTAAAAAGCTTAGAGCAAGAATTACATTATCAGTTGTGTATGGGGGCTAGGAATGTAATGAAAACAAGTGACCTGAGTAGGGAAATCTATTGAGATTAACTGTTTCACAGAGCAGGGGGCAATCCTCAAAGGAGAGCAGCACCTAGGCAGGTCTGATTGCTGCCATGCAGAAATCAGGACACGATGCTGATAATCTGATTCAAGAGAAATCAGAGTTCAGAACTGTCAATTCTTCTGATTATTATAGGCAACCAAGTTTTTCCTCAAAAATTACACTTTGCATGGGGCCAAAAAGGTACAAGTAACAAGCCTCATTTGGCCCAATAACAGAATTTGCAACCTTGCATTCAGAAGGTAAAGAGTATTAGAGGTTGAGATTGGAGGTTGAGAAATGAACTTGTTGTAATGGAGAATTAGAGTAGGAATGTAACACACTAAAAACACAGATGCACAGCATATGAGCTGAGGGCCACCCATATCAAATTAAAATTGAAAAGCTAACAGATGGTTCCTACAGGACAATTTAAATAACAGACAGCAATTTGTAAGGATTAAAGTAGAAGAAAAAGTTAAAAACAAAGCAACAGGTAATGTTCAAGAAGCTAACAGAAAGGTATAATGATATTGGACAAACTTTACAGGTAACAGAAGATACAGAGAATCGGTAGAAGAGTCTGGAACCAAAAACAGGAGACACAACAAGACAGACTGGAATGAATTTAATCTGGGTCACATTTATATACCTCTTTTCCTTAACACTAATGTGATCATTTCTCTGGGGATATAGCTCAGCAGCACAGTGCCTGCCTGGCAAGTGCAAGGTCCTGAGTTTGATTCCCAGTACCACAACAAACCTAATGTGACCATTTTATTGTTTTGAAATCAGGATAAGTACAAATCAATGTCACTTCTCTACTCATTCCCTGTAAAAATGTTCTAAAAACCAACAATAAAATCTTTGAATTAGTGACACCTTTTAATCATGCCAATGTAATACATGTTAGAAGCTCTCTTTTCCACAGAACAGAAAGTAAATTAAAAAGGAAAAAAGGGAGTGGACTTAGAAGCAGCCTACAGGTAGGTGGTACCAATCAGAAATTAAGAGATCTCTGAAACAAGAGAAAGGAAAACACAAAAGACTGGCCCAACCACAGAATGAATTCGAACAGAAAGAGGTACCCAGAAAACATTCAGAAGACAGCCAGAAAATGAAAAATGTCAACTAGAGCCTTAAAGAAAGAGTCTTCCCAAGAAAAACTACAGTATGTAGTTGTTAGTAAGAAAATTGAACAAGGGAAACATGCTAAATGTACCTTTAAAAGGATATCTTAATTGAGACACTTTGTTACAAGACCACCAGCCAAAAACTGACCACTGGTCAGTTTTTTCAGGACTTTGTTCCTGAGGGTTTATAGAGAAGTATAAACTCATGGCCAGTGTAAATACAACTCAAAAATCTGTAGTAAAACCTTCACATGCAAAAGAATAATACTTAGTTACTAAATAAAGGGAGATGTATAAAATCACAATGAGGACAGATGTGGTAGCACATGCCTGTAATTCCAGCACTGAGGAGGCTGAAACAGGAGGATTACCATGAGTTTGAGGCCAGTATGGGCTACAGAGTGAGTTCGAAGCCAGCCTACACTGCACAGTGAAACCCTGTTTCAAAAAGACAAAAAAAATTCACAGTAAAAGCTATCAGTGATAATGGGTGGCCCAATTCTAATGAAGATTTGAGAAGTAAACTGTTAGCTTTTTTGATATAGAATATATGAAAGCAACATGCCAAATTAAAAGATTTAAAGATGAAAGACGAACAAAGAAAGATTAAAAATTTATACTTCACTGAAGAAGATAGCAGGGAAGGTGGATAGAATTGAATGATGGGTAATATTTCTTTAATAATCTTCCTAATTAAAAAAAAACTATTAAATCCTAAATACTCTCTTATAACTCTTGTTTATTTCACTGTAACACAGAAAAATACCACTCATCAGATGATCGCTAATCTGGCTGCTTTGCAGCCAAAAGAAAAATGACAAAACTCATACTCTAAAGCCCATATTATACTGAACTGGCTCTCGGCTATTTTTCTCATTCTTGTTAGTAAGCAACTGCAAATGCTTTGATATCTATCTGACTTCATGAAAGATGAGATGTAGTCAATAATATTAGGGGTAAGGTATAGACAGTAGGTACATTTAATTATCATTAAGAAATGATATCTAAAATGGAAGCAAGAAAATGAGCTATAAAAATACAGAGATAACAACTTTATATGATCTGGCTGGGTGTTAATGGTGCATGCCTATAATTCCAGTATTAGGGAGGCTGAGGCAGAAGTGAGTTCAAGGCCAGCCTGGGCTACATATGAGTTCAAGGAATGCTTAACTACATAGGGAGGACCTGTCACAAAAACAAAAAACCCTTAAAAAACAAGTAGGTCTATCTGGAAGTATTACATGTAGATGGCAAAGTGTCTTATCAGTAATTCTAACATCACCAAATAGTAACTATTCATAAGTTGACCATAAATGTTCAAAATAGGCTATATTACAGTCTAAACATTCTGCCCAATAAGACAGACACATGATTTATTTAAGATGGTTAAAATACTTTTTATATGTGACATAATGCCTGAGTGCATTATTTTGACAATAAAATTGCCTATTTAAATTCTAGAATTAAAAACATACACTTTATTTTCTAGCTTTACAAAACACAGGCAATGGGAGAAAAAGAGGTCCAAAATATTAACAAAAATCTTTGGATAAGAGATCGCATGAGATGGCAAAAAGAATAGGGAACAATAAAGAGTAAGACCTAGGTTTGACTATTGGCTGCACTGGCTAGTATCTCTTGCAACTTTCTTCAACTTAACCTCTCAGAGTCTCAATCAGTATTTTCACCTGTAAAATGCAAATTCTATCACCACTTATAAGACTATAGATAGTTTTAAAAGGTAATTAATTACCCAGAAAAGATGGGAATGGGTTATGAACAGAAAGCCAGATGTTCTAAAAAAAACATAGCTAATCAGCAAGGTTAAAATGAAAACAACTTAAAAATAACTGCAAATCTTATTTTGGATCTGTACCCAAAAACTTGAACATTTTACTTAGGTGAAAATTGAAGTAGTTGTATTTTGCAAACTGGATCTAGCTTTTTCAATGTTATTAAACATATTTTATGTTTCTATCTTTAAATGAAAAGGTGAGAGAACACTCACCTTGATTGAAAGTCTTCATTATCTGTGCTTGTCCGAGGACTTATGAGTAGATGACAAATTAAGGGAAAACAACTTGGGGCGGGCAGGGTGGGTGGGTGTGTGTGTGTGTGTGTGTGTGTCTTTTGTGTGAATAGTGTCCCATCTTCTAGTGTAATCCCTTAGCTTACAGTACTATTTACCTCTGACCAACTTGGGGCGGGCAGCAATGGGTGGGTGGGTGTGGGTCGGTGTGTCTTGTGTGCGAATAGTGTCCCATCTTCTAGTGTAATCCCTTAGCTTACAGTACTATTTAGCTCTGACCAGCTTGGAAGCCTCAAACTCTACCAGATCTTATCTGACACATCAATTTACCTTTCCATCACCATGCCCCAGCCCAAGGCACTCTTTTTCCTTTTCTTCCTCTTGGTGACAATACAGACAGAGGTAATATAAATCCCTTGGTGGCATAAAACATCTCAGTCACAAAAGAAGTTAAAAAGTCACAAACATCAAATCTCTCTCTTTCAGATTTCATATATTTGAGAAGGTTAACTGGAAAGACCATTTTAAAGCTAACCAGCACCAAAATATTTACACCACATACTACAAAGATATAATTCCAAACATCAATTTTATCAAAGCTTTCAACAACACTGATTGAAAATGTTAATTAATAAAGATGAAAAGGATATTGTTTCTTCTCTTCCTTTCCTCCTGAACTGTCCCGTTTCTCTTTCTTTTCTATCTTTTCTTTATCATGCCTGGACTCCTATAAGGAATGGTGGAATTAGTTGGGGAAGGGAAAACCAAGTATTTG
Source organism: Dolichotis patagonum (assembly GCA_004027295.1). Classification (NCBI taxonomy): domain Eukaryota; kingdom Metazoa; phylum Chordata; class Mammalia; order Rodentia; family Caviidae; genus Dolichotis; species Dolichotis patagonum. Next base: position 19,971 of record PVJX010009801.1, read on the forward strand.
TTTTAAAAATCAGCTCACTTTTCATCACCCACCAGCTACAATTTTTCTTCAAAACATTATTATGACATCAAAAGCACAAGCAACAAAAAGATATATTGACTCCACCAAAAGTAAAATCTTCCCTGTATCAAAAGCACACTATCAAGAAAGTGAAAAGATGGCCAACAAAATGGGAGAAAACATTTACAAATCATGAACAGGAATCTAGTAATCTAAATTAGATAACAAACTCTTACAACTGAGCAACAAAAAGACAACTCAATTTTAAAGCAGCCAAAGGATCTGAATAGATTTCTCCAAAGATATACAAATGGCCAACAGAAACATGAAAAGATGTTCAACATCATTAGTCATTAAGGAAATGCAAATCAAAACTATGAGATACCACTTCACACCCACTAGGATAGCTATAAAACAACAACAAAAAACAAAATAACCAATATTGACAAGGATATTTAGAGAAATTTGTACCCTGATACAATGCTGGTAGAAAAATAAACTGTATAGCCAGTAAGAAAAAGAGTTTGACAATTCCTCAAAAAGGTTAAGCATAAACTAGAATTCCACTCCTGAGTGAATACTCAAGAGGATTAAAGACAGATATTCAAATAAATACATAGCAGCAGACAAATGTTTGCAGGACTATTCACAATAGCCTAAAAGTTGAAACAACCTAAAAATTCCATCAACTGACAAACACATAAATAAATGTAGTATATTCACACAATGGAATATTACTCATAAAAAGAAATAACAATAGATTCTACAACATACAAGAATCTAAAAAACATCATTATGCAAAGTAAAAAAAGGCACACAAGGTCATATTATTGTATAACTGTATTTATAGGCAATATTACAAACAGGTAAATCCACAGAGACAGAAAGTCGATTAACATGCTCATGATGGGGCCGTTAATACATTTGTCTAGCTGCTGGATGGCTTGAAACACTGGTGGTACATTCATGACTGTCTGTCGGGTGGCTCTTTATTAATTTATTAGTAAAAAAACAATAAAAGTGATTAGATCCATTTAGTACAAGCTGCCTGCTGGGTCAATCATGCATATACCACCTGTAGTTCAAGCCCCAGTGAGAACGTGTTAATGGTTGCCAGAGGCTAAGGACACAGAAATTGGGGACTCATTGCTTCATGCATATAGGGTCCCTTTTGGGTGAGTAAAATGTTTTGGAACTACAGGGATGACTGTGCGATATTGTAAATATGCTAAATGTCATTGAACTGTACACTTTAAAAGTTCCTTATGGTATAATAAATTCACCTCAATCAAAAAACATTTAAAATAGTGTATCTTTGAAAGCATATACAACTAATCAACTTTATGTTCTATGCTTTTTATGAATCATGAATATACTGCATAATTTTGAATATATGTAAGAATGCTTTGTAAACATTTTATATTTAGTAATTGTTTATTACATTATGGCACATACATGAGATTTATAAATTCACCTCAATCAAAAAACATTTAAAATAGTGTATCTTTGACAGTATATACAACTAGTCAACTTTTAATGTTCTATACTTTTTATGAATCATGAATATACTGCATAATTTTGAATATATGCAAGAATGCTTTGTAAACATTTTATATCTAGTAATTGCTTACTACATTATGGCACATACATAAGATTTAAAATCATCCATTAGTATGTAAGAGAATATACCTTATAGTTAAAAGCAAATTAAGTTTCAAGCAAATTAGTTTATTAGGATAAAATATTATAAAAATATTTAAAATCTTATTTAATGAAGACTATGACACTATGATGGTCACGGAGAATATATGTCACTAGATTTTAATCTTAAGAATAAAGAGAAACTAAAAGCAAAGAAGTATAGATAGAAAAAAAGAAAAGAAGGTTAAAAATCAAAGAATAGAAGTAGGTGGGAATGGGATGGAGAAAAAATAATTTCAGAAATATACTAACTCCACCTGCCCTCCCAGTAATTTGGGAATAATTTGGTTTAAATTTCCCAATCAAAGAGCCCATCTTCCTCCCATGTCTTTCTTCTCATCTCCAAATAAAATTAACGAAAGATTACTTGACAAAGCAAAATTTCAACATTTGCTAAATTTCCAAAGGGTTGATTTTTTTTTAAGAAAAAGTATGTTATTTGTTTTCCTAATTTACCTTTTTGCCACCAGAGGAGATTTTATCCATCTTCTCAGATTTAAATGAGTCACTGCCTTTTTCTTTGCCTGAAGATTTTGACTTATTTTTTTCCTTGTCTTTCTCATTTGGATAAGGAGACTCACATGGGCTTTCACTTTTGTGTTTTGAAACCCCCACTAAAATTATAAAAGAGATTCATGAAAGCCTTTTCTAATTCATTTTGATGATTGCTTTGAAAATATTAATAAGTTTACTTACTTGTTCCATTTTCTTCTTTCCTCCTCTTGGTTAAATCTGGTGGCACTTCACGGTCATTGTTTGAATGATCCTAGAATCAAGAATTGTAAATAATATTGATCAAGGGTTTATGTTTTTGTTTCAAAGTATTACTTTTCTATAAGAAAAGGTACAACTAGCATGGTGAATTATTTGTAGTACTTTCACATACTTGGTAAAACGGCGTGAAAAAAAAGCAGAGCTGGCAGAGACTACTAAATATCCTTGCTACTGCAGAAGATGAAAACACACTTGAGCATAAAAATACCACTTAAAACTCAAAATGACAGATTGCTATGTATTTTTTTAAAGGTAATAAACACTATTATACAATAATGAGGTTTCCAAACTAGTTTTAAAACGTTACACACCCTTTTCCGTTCTTTCCTGTCCTTTTCATCTTTTTTCTCTCTTTCTCTGGATCTTTCCCTTGACTTGTCCAAATCTTTCTTGTCCATTTCTCTCTCCTTACTCTTGGACAGTGGTGTAGTAGTATGATTAAGGTAGAGCTGTTAAATTAAGGCAATATTACTAAAGATTATTTTAGTTTTCCAGTATTGGGACCTTTTGGTTTTTAATTAAAAGAAGACAATTGGTAGTTAGACCCAAAGTCAAAACTGGTCAGCTGTTTGTATTACAAGAGGTAAAATAAAAGAGTATCACACAAATTATACAAAGGCTTTTAATTCATAGCCTTGTAAAAATTTCCATTTAAACTCAACCAGTATATCACTGCCTCAACTGAGATTTCTGAATTAAATGCCTTATCTCACTATTGTAAAGACCTAGTCACTACCATTACAAGAGTCTGCAAGTAAAAAACAGTGGCTGGACTTTATTATAAAGACACAAAATACAAACCTCTGCACAATCATGAAAATTTTAAATGTCTTACCATCCACTAATAGGTAGTCGATGTTGATAGTGAAAATGTAAAAATAAAACCAAGCCATGCCTTTATGGTAAGTACTTTCTATCCCAGTATAAACTAGGCAGAGATTATTCAGCACTCCAATTCCACTGAATAATCATAACTGACTTTGACATTTATTGTATTGGTTTTAAATAGTTAGAAAGCCAGTGTGTTGGCTGAGGGCAGTTAAACTACTCAAAGACTGAAAAATAATGAAAAATATTGTCTTATGCTTGTTCTTTAACTGCCAAAAGGACTACAGGCAATTAAACAGCAAGGATATGCTAATTCTAAATAACCAAGAGACAACCCTACTTAGGGAAGATGTAAATATGGGAATCTACCATAAGAGAAAATATTTAGGAAGTAGTCAGGAAATAATCAGATGCCTAACCTTACAGCATTTAACAATGTTACAAACTGAATTTAATAACTGAAACTATTAGGCAACAGAATACTGAATAAAAACTCATTGCATAACTATACAATTCTAGATACACCGTAAGAGTAAACATAAGAATGAGGCAAATATTTTTACATGAACGATTCTTTGGAATTCAAAGGAACAAGAAAAAAAGGGTCACAAGTGTGAAAATTAAACACTTAATTTTAACACCATCAAACATTTTCAATTCAGTTGGCTCAGAAATATTGCCATTGCAATGCAGAAGTGGATTCTTTAAAATTTCTATGTTTAAAAGTTGATCAACTGAAATAGACAGAATGTTTATTAATAACAAAGAGCAAGAGAATTATAAACAGTCATAAAGTATTTGTCTAAAAGACACTCTTGCTGAATAGACATTTAATGATTCTTCAAGATTTTTCTGTTAGGTTTATCACACCTTAATTTACTCAAGAAACTGATAAAGACAAAGTCAATAATGTATTACTGCAATATTCAGATTTTTCTAAAGGTGGTATTGTTTATTTTCTTCTAATAAAAGAAAAAGGTTTGTTCACAGACTCATACACGTGCATGCAGGCAGAAGCAGACACACACACACACACACACACACACACACACCTTCTACAAGAACAAGGTCTTTACCTGTACTTATCTGAATTCTGTATTGCAAGCAATTGAGCAATTTTCTAGGGCTTACTTCTGGCATTAATCAAATATTTCATTCCTGATGTAAAAACTTAAAAAGCTCAACAGATACACAATAAATTATTTGTTTAAAAATATACTTAATTCAACTTTTCCTTTCTACTCTTTTAAGAACAGTTATAACTACAATACTTTTTCCACAAAATAGTATTTTTTCATAGCCTATTGAATGAAAAGCATACTCATCAGCTAAAGCATTCTAAACTCTCCACAATCTTTTCACAATTATACCCTTCTCTACTGCAACCAAACAAGTCCCCAGCTGTGGCCATACTACTCCCTAACTCCCATTCTTTTTAGCAGTTCTCTTCACCAGAATGTTGCTCACTTTTATTTTAAACTCTTAAAATCCTACTTAGTCTACAAAGACAATATAATAGCCATCAGCACTTCAACAGTCATTCAACCCTACAACTTACTTTCCAGTGTGCTCTGAGAAGGTCTTGCTATATAGTTCAAACTGGCATTGAACTCACTATGCTATGTAGCACAGGCTGGCCTTGTATTCATGGCAATCTTCCTGCTTCAGCCTCCCAAGTGCCGGGATTACAGGTGTGTGCTATCCAGTTTTGGTATTTATTTAGCTTTTTTGTGACAGGTATTCTTTATTAATTCATGCCATTTATTTTTGTCCATAATAGCTTTTAATACAGTAAGAAAACTAGGATAACTTCCCTACTTTTACATACTTCCTAGTACCTTGTATATACACTGAGTACTCAACAAGTATTCCAAATAAAATAAATGATCTGTACACAGCAGTGTTGACTTTATCCTTGATTTGCTTTTATTTCTGCCACTGGGATCATTGTGGTCCAAAAAAAGAACTCAACCTATTTTTAATACACATGCCTGGGTAGAGGAGCATGCTTTTAACACTTTATCAAATGTATCTGGATAGGATTGCTAGGTCAAAGCTCAACTCATCAAAAGTAGACATATGCCAGCCAAAAACTGGGGTAGATGGTCAACTGAAACAAAAGATTTAGATCCTATGATTTTAATCTCTTTAATCTCATCTGAAAAATCAAATCTATGCATAATTTTTACCAGGCATTAAAAAATGAAAATAGCAGATGTCACTGGTTTTAAGTGCCTGTAATTCCCCCATTCTGGAAAGCTGAGGCAGAGGATTTCAAACTGAGGCTCAACTCGGGCAATATGGGGACTTAGATATAGTTTCAAACTTTTAAAGGAACTGGGTATGTAGCTCAGTGTGAAGGCCCTGTGTTTAATCTCTCATACCAAAAAAAAAGAATATGAATATATATATATATAAATAAAAGAATCCAGAGGCAAAGCACAACTAAGAAGTCAAACTTAATGAGGGAAACAGTTTTCTATGAACAAGTGACAGGAAAACATGAAAAACAGACAATAACTGCTAAATCCTCCAAAAAGCAAAAGCTACCCCAGAAATAGTCAAGTTATAGAAAATCAGTTTTAGAAATCAAAGTCCAGAAAAAAATTTTATTCTAAGATATGTGTATGCTACTAAACTTTCTAAATATATAAACTCAATAGTCAAACACTGTAGTAACATCTGCTACCATACAAGCCAGTATTTTGGATGCTTTACTATGTCCAAATGCGTAAGAGTTCATTTCAAATATTCACTGAATATCTAACTTTATTGCCAGGCACCATGCTAAGCTCTAAGGATCTGAAAAGTGGTACAAGTCACATACTTATATGCCATTTTCAAGATTTTCTGATTGTATGTGGAATAGATCTATTAAATTTTAACGTTCACAAAATTGTAACCAAAAAGTGGGAAAATCCACATGAATCACTGTAATTTAAAAAATGAGATAAATACACTAAAGGAACTAGGAACATTTTTGACTACTGCTGAGACAGGTGCTAAGAATCAAAAAATCTTACTTCACATTTTGGTACTAACAGGTAATATACTAACAAAGGGTCAAGAAGTTTTTAAATATCTCATTTGTCAAAAAGACATGTACTATCTGCCCTATTTAACCCCACAGCACTATTATGAGCATGAAATGAGACAAATATATATTATCCCACATTTTATTTTCAAAAGGCTTTCACAAATGGGAGGAATCTTCATCAATGATTAGAAAATCTTGTTAATTTTACAGCAGGTTTCAAACTGCTTCAAAATATCTTTCAGTAAATAAATACAAGACTATTAACCCATGAATTTAAAATAGCCCACAAAAGCCACTGATGGTTAAGACTGACAAGCACAATCTCAAACCAGTTATAATGACCTACTAATTGCAATACAAATTCAGTTTACCCAATAATACATTTATTTTAACTTTAAAGAAAGTATCTATTGTATTTGATACTCTTGATTAATATAGTACATTCTAAAAACAATATCAACATTTTCAGGGCACAGGCACACTGGCTAATTTGTTAAAAATTAGTGCTTATTTGCCCAGAATCCACAGAAATTTCATTATAAAACTATAGAAAAGCAGTCATGCCAAAGTTCCATTTGGTCCATCAGTAAAGAAACAAATTTAGCAGATAAAAGAGAAGTATAAAGTCAAAATAAAGGAGGATACAAATTTTATAATAGAAACAAACTAGTTTTAACAATAGAAAATCCAACTGTAATACCGAAATTAATTATGTAATACAATATACAAACTACACACTATTTTTAGAAGTAGAATACCCAGCAAAGTAGAGTAACAGGTAAGAATTAATACTGACATACCCAAATTGGTTTCCATGTCAGGAGAATAAATATTTTACATTAAGTTTATCTTTTGATATTATGCCACAGCCACCAAAAAGATACCTCATCAGAATATAGTATAAAGAACTAAATAAAACTGAGACAGACTCAGTTTTTGAAAGTTATGTGTCTGCATCAAAGTACTTTTTTGGTCTTCTGGACTGTCTTTTAAAAAGAGAAGTCTGGCTTGTTTTGAAAAATTAAAGAAACCTATCCCTCTAAAACAAACCAGTATAACTCCTTTCCCCAAATCATAAACTTATTTCCAGAGTTTAAAGCATAAAAAGAGAATGTATAACACAACAAGCCAAAGATAAATTATAAAAGTGTTGCCACACTACACACATTATATAACAATCTCTCTTAAAAAGACCACTGTCATTTCTTTAGTTTGTAGTAACAATTTTTAAAAGTCATTCTAAGTAGAGTACTTTTTGCCACTGACCCTACTTTACTGAATCTACTAGGTTGAGTATATACACTGGATAAAAGAAGTAAAGAACTTTTTGGTTTTCGTAGGCATGATGATTTTAAAAGGCTCAAACCTTTGTTGAAGACTCCTTGAGATCGATGAGACTGTCCTGTAGAAAATGAATGGAGATGACAGGTGAGCTGGCATAGTTCTCAGAACCCAGAGGAACTTTGGGAAGTATGGCTGTAACCTGGAAATAAACCAGCTACTTCTTGTGAGGATAAATTCAGTGACAGCATTATCAATATGAATATCAATAACAAAAAACAAAAACAAAACCATGTAATGGGATTGTAATGTTAAAAAAATTATATGTACTTAATGAAAGAAATAAAAGTTTATTCTTTCTGCTAAAAATTTAAACATAAATGTCAATGCCACATTATTTATATCTCTGTATTTGTTATAATTAATTTAAAAGGTTTAAGAAAACAAAGCATTATTTTCTCCACAAAAACTTTAAAATACTAGAGAGTTCACTGTGGAAGAACAACACTGACATATTTTCATAGTTTTTTTCTTTAATTGGGAAGTTTTAGATTTTACTTATAATTCTAATAAAGTTAGACATGTTTTATTATAGCTAAAAAGCTTAGTGGCATTATACTATAAGAAAACAAAATATATTTTTATAAAAGAGTAATCACCTTTTTTGTAAAGTGTCTATGACTGGTGAATCTCATATAGTGTGTATATATATATATACACACACACACACACAGCATTTTTAAAAAAAGAAAAAAATCAATTACGGTATTCCACCACAGTGCTCTTGATGAAGAATAACTTACAGTTTTAAAAGTTCAACGTACTGCAAATTCAAAGATTCCATGAAATTAGATGACTTTAGAATTAAAATTAAATATGGAGCAAAGAATGGCTACCCTGAGTCTTCAAGAAGGCTACACCCACGATTTTGTGCTGCAGTTGAATGCCTGGGGTTTCTCTTTGCTGGGTGGTAGGATTGGATGCCACATCTGCTTTTATCGTAACGGAAGGTTCAACTTGTTGGGAACCCAATGGGTATAAACAAACCTCCAAGGGAAGATACAACAGAAGCTGCATGCTCACTGAATATACACAACTACAGGAGAACTGATCACCAAGGAGACTTTAAAATGGAACTCCTTTCAAGACTCCTTCTTAGAAGGCACATCGGTATGATGCTCATCAAGAAGCTTGATGAATTCAGAGGTATCTTGCTTATCCTGTATCATCCTGGACGTCTTCAGTGCTATATATTCTTCAATATTTATGCTGAAAAATGGGCTTCATTCTGCTGAAAAGATTCATTTGCTTGTAGCTACCATTGCACTCCAAAAAAGACTGCTTAAAGCAGTGAGGCACTTCTGGGTAAAATTTCTCTTGTACTTTGAAACACTACAAAATTAGTGCTAGGTCCTTGAAGCTTTAACTTTTTTTATAACAAAAATACTCAATAGGAAAAAAATACCAGTCCACCAATACAGAAAAAAATTCATTTTCTAATGCAATATAAAACCTCCAGTGGCTCCAGTGAATACTTGGCACAAGACTTGAAGGAAGTCAGGACACTGGTATTCCAAACAGGTGAGCCTAATATGGACGCTGCCTTCCTCAGGCTATACTAACCTTTACTGTGGAGGAATGTGATGGAGAAGGGTGGGTATCAATTTTGCGGCGTTTTTGTTCTGTTAGGACAAAAAGATATAATCAGAATAAAGTAGGTTTCCAATCTTTCCAACCTTTTTTTTCAAAAAATGAACTATTAACATCAGCAATTACCCTTTCTCCCAGCAAAATTATAACTTGTCAAAACAGACAACAAACAACTATACACTAAAATAACAAAAGGTAGACAAATATAAACAAAAATATACTTGCCCCTTTCAGGCTCTGCAATATCTGATCGGGGAACAGGTGACTTCAAGGACCCTGAAACTGGTGTTTTTTCTCCTCCTTTAACATTTTCCTTTGATTTCATTTCCTTTGCTACATCTCTTTCTCTCGACGGCTCCTTTTCTCTTTCCCTTTCTTGAGTTGATTTTGCTTCTACGTTGGGGACAGTAGTTTTGAATTTCTCATCTTTAGCTTTTTCTTCTTTCTTGAATTTTTCTTTCTCTTTGTCAGACTTAGGTGTTCTTTCCTTGGTCTCTCTTGCTTTTTCATCTTTATTTGGCCGCTCTTCTTTTGGTTTTTCTTTACCATCTTTACCAAGTACCCTGGCCTCTGGAGTAGTAGCTGGAGTCTTTTCTTTTTTCTCTTTTTCTTTCTCTTTCCCTTTTTCTTTGTCATTTTCTTTAACAGTTTTGCTGCTTTAGAATAAAAACACAGAATTTTAAGACAATTATAAAACAGTCTATCAATAAAATCATAATATACTTCTTACTGATTTCAAAAATTCTAGAAGAAAACTAAATGACAACTTCCAAACAAATAAAAAGGAGTAACTTCTTTATCCAGTAAATAATAAATTCATCAATGAATTTGTGATCAAAAGTTAGGTGTGATAGCACCTGCCTGTAATCTCAACACTCAGGAGACTGAGGCAGAAGGACTGAGTTCAAGGACAGAGGAGGCTAGTGAATTCAAGGCTAGTCTGAACTACAATGCTAGACCCTGCATTCAAAACAAAACAAAAAAATAATACATGAATCAATGATTAAAATAATGTCAGGTTTTGTATCCATTCATAATCTTGTAGGATAACAAGGTAACAACCAAAAATATATACCACAAACCAACCAAAGGTACTACTATCAGGAAATAGATCACTGAGATAGATGGATCACTCCTCTAAATTAGTGTGGGCTTTTCTTATGTAAACTAGCCTCACATAGATCGCCTAGAGCAATAGCTTTATCCTAACACAGTTTTGTTTTGTTTTAAACTTTACCACCTACGTTGCCCCTTTACCACCTACATTCCCCCCATCTCAGCAAGAGAAACAAAGCTGTTATATAAAACATAATTACATAGAACATTATTAGGTCAGTAAGTATATTATTAAAATAAGACTACCCATAAAACTTCAAAACCCAGCACACAAATGACTTCCATACCGCTCAATTACCACCCCCTTCCTTTCATGGTTAATGAAACCAATTACATATGAATGTAGAATTGTGACAAATGTCAGTGGTCCTACCTGTTAGAGCCACTATTTCCATTATTTGAATTTCCTTTAGGTGTGGCACTAGAAGCTTTATTAACAGCTTTCACACCACATTGAGATCTCTCCCTTGATTTATCTGAAATAGAAATAAAAATTTCTTTTAACAAGAGCTTAAACATAAACACACTACCATTTCACAGTAAAATGATTAAGAGATTAATTAGAAAGAATCAGCAAGCTGATTACATCTTAACAGTTACCTAGGAAATGAAGTAATACTAGGCCTGCATTGTGTTTGTCATATGATATATATAGAACACTTTGTTGAAATAAAATGCATCATTATGTAAGTTTCTACAAGTAAGCATACCAGTCTCCTCAGCACTGCTCTCATCCGATTTAGATGAACTTCCTGTTGATGATGAAGGCCCACCACCAGGCCCATTTTGTACACTGGCAACAGCATTCCTCGGAGGAGGGTCTTTATGATGAAACTCATTTTCTGGTATCATGTATGACTTTCTACTTTTCAACTGCCCAGAGTAGCTGAAAGTCGCACAAAGTGTTTAAATATACAAACACAAATCAAAGAGCACAAACATGCGGTTTAAATGAATAAAATTAGCAAGTTATTCACTCAGCTATTTGGTTCCAGAGGAAAAAAGTTAATTTTTTTAAGTTATTAAAAATCTTTCAAGACAGCCCTATCTACTTTCATAAAACTGATCCTTAAAATTTGAATGTTGCTCTTGAAGAGCTGATAACTATGATGATAAAATTACAATTCCGCCCATTCATGTCATATATGTGACTTTTGAAGCTATCATCCAGTATAGACCGGAAGTTGACAATCAGAAGTGACAGCTCTCACCAGCCTGTGGGAACATGATCTCATAATCTCCCATAATCTCCTGAAGTAAGGCAGAAGATAAAACTTCAACACTGTAAAACATTTTAAAGTCTTCAGAATTCTTCTGTCATCTATCCTCACAAATCACATTAAAGGATAATTTTGTTACCCCATAGCCAATGCATATAGATCTGGCCTCTTCTCTTTTTCTTCTTGGCAGATTTTATGCACTCTTCTTTCCAAAGCCTGACCCAGATTCAAAACTTTGGGATACCAAGGAAGTATTTTTGTTAGCACAATCAAGATATTCCTGATGTGAGTATATTCGCCTGTTTCAAGGCAATGAACTGATGCCTACAAAAAACACATTAAGATCCATTATAAAACTATAAGTATGAAGAGAAAAAATTCCCTTTGAAAATTCTATTTTTTTACCTTCGTTAGTTTGTAATGCCATTTATGTACAACATGTCGAAAATTTTCATAATCTAATTGATCAGCTTTATTTCCACCATCAAATCCAGTTGCCCGTAATATGGTAAGGAATCCTGGATAGTTTCCACATTCCTGAGGGAAAAAAAAGTTTGCTACTGCTAAAAGTTGTATCCCACAAAACAGCAAAGTTGAAACCTAAGTAGACTAGATCAGTGATTCCACAAAAAAACATCATGTGTATCTGGATAGGTTGCTTTTGCAGAAAGTTTTAGCTTATTCAATGATACTAACTTGGACAGTTTGAAACAGAATTATAAAGTATATCACTTCTTAATGCGTTAATTATACTTTTACACACCATTTTACAAGTGAATCAAACTCAGCTTTCCTTTTAAAACTGAGTAATATAAAGATTACTGAAAGTGGTCATTATACACACAGGTAAAACATTAAGAATATTTATTAGCCATACCTTTTCATATGTGGCTCTATCACTATGCCACCTGGTCACGGTCTCTAACATACAGCAAAGAAATCTCCCATATCGGCTAGCTTCATTTTCAGTACAGCTTGCAACTGTGTAAATTATATCCGAGAAAACCTACAGGAAAAAAAGAAAAGTTTGGGGAGGGAAAAGAAGGTCAAAACTAGTTGAAAATATTAAAAATTTGTTATAAAAATAATAATAGGTAAGTTTAGCCAAAACTTGAAATTGGAAGGAAGAAACTGTTCTAAAGGAAAATGGAACTAGGATGGGGGAAAGGGGAAATGAAGGAAAGGAAAAGGGAAAAATACCAAAAATGCAAGATACACTCCTAGTTTCTCTTAGTTCATTTAAAAGAAAGGTCTGTAACTAATACGGTTTAGAGAATATTTTATGCTCATGTCTTGTAGTCTGATAACTTCTGTAATGATAATAACATTCAATGTATTAATTATTGTTATTTTGTTATGAAATTTTCTTTTAATTTTTCCCATAAAATTAAAAAAAAAACTTGCAAAGACTTTTGAAGATTCTGGCTCTTATAGAGAAACAGCATGTTTATAAATCAAGCAAAAAATATTGTAAATAAAGTTGATTTACAATGACCCAACTATCATTACTACCACACAATAGCTTCTTAGTGACAACCATACAAATGACTGGGATTTGGGGGACAGTAAGCACAGGCAAAGTTGACTGAAACTAGAAATAGGTAGGCAGCTAATATAATATAATGTATATGACATCTCTAAACCACAAAAGGGAGTTAATTTATTACAAGAAAATGACAGATACAAAACCTGTGAATATGGTCACACTAAAAGGCTTTCCTGATTTTATGTCTAAAGGTATAAACCTTTCTACTGTATTTCTGGAGTTTTGTTTATTTGTTTTTTAAGGAGTCAAGGCTAAGACTGGAAAAGAGTTCTACCCATGATGATAAGAAAAACTGAAGCACAGAGATGTCCTGTGAAAGATAACATAGCTTTTTTAAAAAGTTGCAATAAAAAGAACTTACTCGATCATAGCAAAGAAGTGTCGAAAAATTTGGAGTTTTCTGTTGATGTACCAATTCAACAAAACGAGCACAGTAAACGGCATCAATTGCTGAAAAAATACATCGAGGAAATATACATAGCTGTAGAAATTTTGTGATGGTCTCATTTTTGGTAGATTCTAAAAATAAGGGAAGAATATATTAAGTAGTAAACTTCTTCCTCAAGTGCTTCATGTCCACTAAACATGACAACATATTAATTTTAGTATAGAGAATGCTATAAAACCACAAACTACTTATAGCTTGTAACCAAACACTCATGCCTAGGATAGGACTATCATTTTCAGTCTGTGAACATTTTTCTACTTACAATTTCCCCCGAAATATTTTATTCAGAAAAGTTGAATAAGAAACTGTGAATTTTACAGTTATAACATAATTAATTTCACCAGTAAACTAAACTAATTCCTTCAAGTGAACATGTGTTTTTTGCATTAATGAATAATCAAAGAATGGGCTAGTGAATGCTGAGTTGAAATAGAAACAACCTACTTCAACACTTCCAAATTGTACAGGTTTGCTTTTTTAATTTAATAAGCAGGAATATAACAATTCCAACAACTTACTTGCTAAAAGCCAGTTGTCCTTTTCCAATTTCAGTCTTTGTAGAACTCTCTGTACATGTTCCATCTGTTTTTTTTCTTCCTCAAGAAGCTTGTCCTGAAGGGCAGTACAACGTTCCTTCTCTTTTTTCTTTTTATTTGGAGGCTATGAAGAAGAATTGAAACAGTATTCTAACTATATACATATTACCTCTCTTCCTTTGATGAAAAAATTTAGAGGTAAATGTTGACACTTTGTAATTACACTAGACTCCAATTTTATATCCTCCTGCCTCAACCTCTTGAGTAGTTAGAATTACAGATGGGGACCACAATGCCCAGCCATAGAAGTTTTTGATTCATCACAATTTCTACCCTTTTACTAACCCCTGCTTCACATCCTCTGAAAGGTTATCACTTAAGCCCAGTTAAGAAAATATTATCCAGCAAGAGCATCATAGCTTCAAGGATCCTGAGCTAAAACAATTATGAAGTATAGATATCACTGAATCAATATCATGAAGTTATTATACTTGAACTACCAGAACAAAAACCTACCATTTCCTGATTGTCATCAATTGCTTTCATCTGGACTTTAAGCTTATTGACTTCTCGCTCATAGCTGGTATGTGGAACTGCAAGGTCATACATTGTCAATGACCAGAATGTGGCATAGAATTGAGGACTGATGTCATCCCAGACTTTGGAAACATGTAAGGAGACCACTGCTTCATGAACAGGAGCCATCACCATCTCACATGATGTAATGTACTTATGAACTTTATGTTGCTGTTTACTTCCCTTTTCTGATTTTTTAAGTTCATCATACTTTGACTGGAAATAAAAGGTAAAAACACACATACATAAATACACATGTACAACAAAGTTTATAGCTTTAACTTTTGTGATATAAAAACCCAGAAGATGACCATCTCAAAACTATTATGAGAATTCTAGTGTCTTCCAACAATACTTATTTTCAGATAAATCATCCCTGGGAGTTACTGGAATCTTTAGGTTCATTTCTGGGTAAAAGTTTATTGTAAGATTTATTTTAAACAAATCTAACCTGAACAGTGAATAGAATATGTATGCTTCTATCCATCCCCCCCCTCCGTATTGTTTTACTGCTGTATCTGGGATACAGAACCAAGTAGTGGTCTTAACTTTAGTGAGGTAGAATGAAACTAGAAATATCTAAGCAGGACAAAATGTAGTGTCATTACATGTAGTTCCAGCCAGCTATTAGAATTTGTCAATTAAGAAGCTGGGTTAATACTTAAGAAAAGTTATGAGAAAATTAATTTAAGACTGCTAAGTAGGGTGACCAACTGTCAGGCTTGCCAGGGTTTTAGGGGTTTCCCAGGATATAAGAATTTAGTGCTAGAATTGGGAATGTCCCAGGCAAACCAAGACCAGTTGATTACTCTAATTCAGAGCTAAATAAAATTTTCTATAAATACCTGTGGCACACTGAAGTTTAAAGCCATGTGAGAACTGATGCTACAGCTTCTTTGGAAGAAGGCCATATTCTTAATTATATGAGAAAAAAAATCTGTTAGTGCAATGGAATGGACTGCATATTAGTTTAGTGTATGCTAAAAGTGAAAAAGATTACTACAAAGTAAAATCGCTGTTATTGTCTCATGTCCTTCAGTCTCTTTAGGATGAAAGAGCTCTCACAGAGAAAACTTCACTTGGGTTATGCATCATCTTTAAGGTGACCCTAAGAGAAGTCCTAAAATTAGTTGCTTCTTTATGTCAGAAAAGCATATAAATCAACTTATTCTACACATGTAACCCAGAACTACATGGTCAGTGGTCAAGGGTTCTACTCTAGTTTTATAACTACAAGGTCAGAGTCTCAGCTCCTTTATAGTCCAGGTGCCTTCCTTCCCTATGCCCTCTAACTACATGCCCTGGATGCTGCTTTACTGTTAAGCTTTTGGACTAAAACATAAACAAATCCTCTTTGTTACACAGAGTATCTCAAGCAGGACCTAACAGTCTTACAATTGTTCTAAAGTAGAAATATTTATCTACTGTTGTCCGGATGTTAGAGAGTATGCTGATAACTACCAAGATTACAAAAGTGACAAAGCTACAAAAAACAATTATGACACAACGAGTCTCAACTACATTAGAGATTTGAGAAAATACTAACTGGAGTAACAAAAGTTTTTAAATTTAGAAAATAGGTCTTAATGAAGGTAACTAATATGCATCTAGATGAGCAGAGTAATATTTCTTAAGGTTCTTACACAACGTGGATTAAAATTGTACTAAAACTACTTGCAAAGATAGCCCAGCTACTTAATTTGGAAAAGATCTAGAATCAAACTGGTTGAAAGCCTCTCTTTCAGATGTGTGTCTCAAGATGAATCTCCACAATTAAATTATTAGTATGGGAGGGTTATCTGATAGTTCGTCTCCCCAGTTCTCTGGTTCTAAAATATGTGACTTCTATCATGAGGCCCCCTCCTAGTCCTACCTAGTTAGAAAAATAGTCTTAATCAGAAAAGACAACTATACCTCACATTTACTTAGGATAACTATTTCTTTATCTAAAGTTGACTAGTACTTCAAACTCACATCTTCAGTCAAATGAAGAATAAACAGTTTCCTACATTCCCAGTAACTTGGGAAACTAAACGTATAGAACAGAACTGACCTCAAACTATTGTTGTACTCCTGACTGCTGTTCAAAAGGTTCTTGTTGGCCCAGAATCTGAGCAATGTTTTGTGAATTATTCCCAAGACAGCCTTGTAGCCAATTTATGAAAGGGACCTAGCAGTCCTCTAATACTCATTCATTTTTCTCTCTCATCAAAGGCTCTTCAAGAGAGGATTTCACATAAGAAGCAAAAGCAAGTATCCCCAGGGCAGTCTGAGTGCCTGTCCAATGCTCCCTAGGTTGCCGGGAAACTCCTTTTTGAGAGAAGTGTAAGTGGCCTATAAGATAAAAGACTAGTTGCTGCTTGGGCTATATGGCTACTTCTATATACTTGTTTTCCTCCTCAACCCTGCCTGAAAAGGAAACATCATTTCTTTTATTAAATTTTGTATTTCTTAAAAGACAAAGAAACAATATTTTACACAGGCGAGTGGGGAAAAGACCGCTATTGGTATCAACGACTCGGTTGTAACTGGGAATAGCTCAGACAACAAGTGTTCCCATTTGCTAGGGTTCATTTCTATTGATCAGTGTGTTCAATTCAGTATAGCCACAAGTCAGAATTGCTGATTTGAAACAATTCTCCCATCTCAATCCTTCAAGAAAAAGAGGTCCCTTCTAATCTACTGCAGAAAGGGGCTAAATAAAGCATGCAATTCTCCAGATAGATAGATTCCAAAAGGGAAAAAAAAACCTCACTTCCTTATCCCTGTTCCTCTTCTAGAGTATAAAAATGAGCTAAGTGCTAATAAAGTGGTAATTAAGTAACATTGAGTTTGTTGTTAAGAGAGAAGTGAGAGACTATAACAGCTGATGGTGAACCTTTTAGCACTTTCAATGATAACAGCCTGCTATATCCCACCTGCTATAGGTTTGTCACCACTTGGCTATAGCAACTGATATATGTAAACAACAACAAATGGTTAGTTACAAGATCAACTGAAATTCAAATTTCTTAGCATCTTTTTGTATACCTCTACTTCTGGGAATAAAGGAATCTTGATTTAAGAGAGAAGACCAAAACCTCTAAAATATGATGAAATGAAAATGTCATGAAGTACAGACTCAAAAACAATAAAAAGAAGAATGGACAGAATCCAAGCTTACAGAAGAATGAAGAATATGCTGAGGCTCCATGAACTGACTATGGTGCCAAGAGGAAAAGAAAAGAAAATTCCCTTTAAAGGTCACTGCTGTGCAAAAGAACAGTCCAAGTGGCAGATCAAAGAGGGTCTCCCCCTACCACCACATCCTTATTTGAATTTTAATACAGTCAGTACTGGAATGTTATGGTTTGAAAGTTTTCAATTTACTCTAGGTCAGGTTTTATTAATGTTTCATTAAACTGAAGAAAACACAAGAAACATGAACACAGTCTTCCTACAAGTTACATATCAGAGAAGACAAGAATCTTTAGGGGACCAAGAGAATCCTGAACTCTTCCTTTCCTTCTAGGTATTACAAGTAATAATAATCAACCATCTGATTGGAATATTCTCACTGAGGAAATAGGACTGTCTTTGGTCAACAGGAACTCTTCTCAGAGTCATGTAGCCTAATTCACAAACATCAGAAATCACCTACTATTCTGTTAACAAGCACAACCAAAACACAAATCAAAAACTAGAAATTCCCAGGTAGCCTTCAACTTACTGGAATTTTGGGCCAAAGAATTCTGAGTTAAGAAGCTTCCCTGATTATTCTCATCTACTCCAATATCTGAAAACTACAGTTCTAAAGAATCCATAAGACATCAACCTGGACAACTGGTGGAGCAATAACAGTAAAATTATAAAACCAGTAAGACCGAAAAAGGACATTTTCATTGTACACTGTTGAGACATTAATATTAACAAAAGGATAACTCTCTGTGACATAATCTATATTTAGGTCAAACTAAAATGCATTTAAAAATAAAATAATTGAGGAATAATTTGGAATCTTTTGTGAATGGCAATAAAGATACTTGTACTTACCGAAATATGGTGTGCATACATTGGCCTAGACAGAAAAAATGCTGCATCATGGGGTGTATGAAATTCATTACAGAGCACATCAATGGAAGGCACTCGCTTTATATAGTCTTCTGTGCTTAGATTTGATGCTAAAAACCCACCAAACTGTACCAGGGTATCATGACACTAAATTTTAAAAATAAGACCAAAAAACACAGATACGTTAATCATTTTAAAAAACCAAAATAAATATTTTCCAAGATGATTAAGATATATCATTTTAACAAATTTTTTAACAATTAAGAATCCAAATTGTATTGTGACAACATGAATGGAACTGGAGGACAATATGTTAAATGAAACAAGCCAAGAACAGAAAGTAATTACTACATGCCTCCACTCATATGTGGAAGCTAAAATGTTGATTTCATCGAAGTAGAGAGCAGAAAAGTAGTCACGAGAGGCTAGAAGGGTTGAGGTTGGGTGATGGAGGGAGATTTGATCATGGATATCAAAATATAACTATATAGGAGGAATCATTACTAGTACTGTAATAGTATACAGTAGGGTGACTATCACTTACAATAGTTTGTTATACATTTTACAAAGAACTGAAAACAAGGGTTTCAAAGGTTCCCAACATACACAAATCATAAACACTTAAGGAGACAAAAAATGCTAATTAATAACTTTATAATTATATACTGTATACATATATCACATTATTCCACTACACCCCATAAATACACACAATTATTCCATATCAATTAAAAATTTAAAAACTAAAAGCCTGACACTTTCATATATTTGTATTAGCCAAGTATATATTAACTACTGTCAAAACAAAGAGAATCCAAATTCTTCAACAAGAAAGGACTTTGGAGACCATCTACAAATATAACCACATAATCATATTACAAGAAAGATGCCAAAGCCCTGACAGGTTAACTAACATATATCATAATTTGCAGAGACACAGGCCTATTTCTAGAATCCCTATTTGACATTAGCATTGTTTCATACTTATATCATGTGCAAAAATGACACTTTTCAAATTATATCACATTCTCTATTTCTCATTGTCAGTATTAAACTATCTATATCAACATAAAAGCTATTTGAATAACTTACCTGGTCATAGAGTTTTCCTACAAGTTTCAAATGTTTCTCTCCACCTTCCTGAAAGATAACCCCATTCCTCTGTTGAGCCATAAGTAAACAGAGAGGAAGAGCAAGATCATGGTCCAACAGTGCATCCTTTAATCTCTGAGAGGATTTTTTAGTGTTTCTGATCTGGCCAAAATAACCACCCTGCATAAGAGAAGATACAAATTCACTGGTGTATAACATATAGCTCATGCCATCTTTTTTGAAAAAGACAGGAAAGTTGTGTTTCAGTATTTAAGATAAAATATTCCTGTATTATACATTCCTTCCCCTTCACAAATTTATGTTAATGATACTATTATTAATTATACTCTGGCTTAAAGGTAACTGTCAGTTGTGTTTAAACTTCTGCATACTGTCTCTTCGCATCTTGCAGAGCTTTATAAAGGTTTACATTTTTCATTACGGAAGAGACTCAACAAGGTAACTATGTTAAGATTTATACCAGCAGGATATCAAGGACCACAGAAAATTTCTTTTTAATACAAATGCATTACTTTTGTTATTCATATTTCCCTTTTCTTAAAAACAAGTTACAGTATTAGTATATCTCAGTTTTTAAAGAGAGGTGTGGAAATGTGAGAAGAGGGTATACATGACTTTGACTTTATGTATAGTACTTATAAATTGCTTGTCTTCCACACTAAGACCATGCACTAAGTAGAATTCCTCCTTTCTGCAGCAAACAGATTCCAAGAGTCAGAACAAATGCTTGAAATTGCAAATAGCATAAAACTCCATACATGACATATTTTCTTCATACATACACACCTAATACAAAGCTTAATTTATAAATCTTGTACAGTAAGAGTAACAATAAAATAGAAAAAACATTATATATAAAAAAAGTTACATGAATATGGTTTCTATCTTATATGATATTCACTCTTATGTGAGAAGATATAATATACATATATGCAATGACATGAAGGACATACAAATTTTGATGTGCCGTTAGGTTACTTAAGTAAGGAATACATGAATACAACTAATTTAATAGACTTAATCTACTAAACAGTCAATCTTGGGCAGGTTGTTTGTACAGTACAGATATGACAGCCAAATAGATAACTGACATGGCACAAGATTTCACTATGCTACTCAGATTGGAACTCAAAGTTTATACATTGTTTCTAGATTTTTCTATTTAATATTTTCAAACCATTGTTGATTGGGGTAATTGGAACCTTGAAAAGCAGAGTCATGGGGAAGGAAGTATCAGTGTACATTTTGCATATAAATAGTCAATAAACAAAAGTAGCAGCCCCTACCTCAGCTTTCAACTGCTCACCGCCTGTCATAGCCTCTAGCTGTTCCATTGTCATTTCCTCTGTAATTTCTATTCCTGCCATTTTTTGTACCACTTCTTTCAATATAAGCAGGTCAAAACTATTCCAAAAAATAAAAAAAAAAACTATAGTTAAAACTTCATATATAAAAGTGACAACACATTGTAATTAATATACTTAGAATTCATAATAATTTATACATAATATACATAATATAGGGAGATTAATGTGACTTAAGAAAAAACTGCATTCTTTAGATGGATACATTTAATTTTTACCTGGAAATTACTTCAAACTACAAATAGACTGCAAAGAATACTCAAAAACCCTTTATCCAAATTTTACAATTTTTTTTGTTGAAGTATCCATCACTTTATGCTCAGAAAGAGATGGCCAAAGACCAAGACATACAGAGACATTCTGGCCACAAAGAAAGAATAAGTCAGCCATGCTAAAATAAGAGTACAAAACAAAACCTCCAGCTTTCACACGAAGCCAGATGAAGCCTCAATTTTATAATTTTTAACATTTTTACTTTTGCTTTATCATTTACATTTTCTCTTCCTCCCATGAGACTTTTAGTCTCTCCCCAAGGTCAAAATGACCACAAAAGGTAAATATTTTGAAACAATTCAAGACATGAACACTTATGAAAGAGAAACTCCAGAACTGCTTCAGAAATTGCCAAGAATGATAGGATAAGAGTACTCAAAGAAGGGGGAGTGTGTTGAGGATTCATACACATGTGTCTTTCACTACAGTAAATTTTAAAATTTAAACACTCATCTTACTTTTTTATCACATCACACATATATTAATTCAAATTCTGAACACTGATAGTTGTCCAGAATAAAATAAATGTCAGTACTTATAAAGAGGACATTGTACAAAAGGCAGGTAAGTCTTTCATATCTCTAAAGTTCAAATTCAAAATTATGCTTCAATACTATATACTACTTAAACATGTTTCCACCAGATACTCAATATAGTAAAGGTTTATTACTGTCCAGTAGCATAATCAATAGTGTAAAATGTTTTATTATAAAAGGCTATACAGTATATTGCTGTTCACTACCAAAAGGCCTAATAATAGGTAGTCAAAATAAGTAAAAGTATCTTTTTAGTGGATTTTTTGAATATATATATAGATATATATATATCTCCAAACAATATTGACTTGTACAAAAAAAGTATCCTTTATGTATTAAGTTATAACTTCCTTAAACAATTCCATACAAATAAGCAATTATTGTTCTTGATCCTACAGTAGTCTTTCAGGATTATAGCTATTTCAATATTTCAAAACCACTAGAAGTACTATAATTATTGAATTTCATTTTTATGTAATTTCTTACAATTACCTTTTGCCTGCCTTTAATTGATTGGCCACATACTGCAGAAGACCCGCAAGATCAATTGGATATTTACGAAAAACTGCACCACAGAAACTAGCCAAACCTATATCAAGTAAAAAAAACAGTAAGAATCAAAACAGTTCATAAGACAGAAAGCACATTAAGAGTCATTTCTTCAACTAACTCAACTTCTAACACAAAATGAAGTAGGAAGAACTATATTGCTGATGCCATGAAATGAAGCTTTACAATAAAAACAGCTAAGATTTATTGAGTACACCTATGTCAAATACCATACCAAGCACTTTATATTGACTTTCTCATTTAACCCTCACAACAATCATCTTAGTTTTGTATGACTCTACTGGTGAGGTAAATTCAGAATAGACAGTAACTAGGCATGGTTGTACAACACCTGCAACCCCAGCACTCAGGAGGCTAAGGCAGGAGGATCACCATGAATTTGAGGCCAGCCTGGACTACATAGTGAGACCTCCTATCAACCCACCATAAAACAAAACAAAACAAAACATATATAATTTCCTTTTGGTCACATAGCACAAAGTAGGCCAGTGATTTAAAATGAACCAACCTGATTAACTAGGATACAACAAAAACTTGCAGATCACTGTGTAAATTTAAACAAGATCCCTGTTCCTCAAATGTCTGAGTCAAAAAAATTTCTCTTTATCTCAAAAAATGCTACTAAACTGTAAAGGACCAAGAAAACACGTAAATATTGCCAGACCAAGAAACAGACAAAAGACAAATTTTAACCAATAGTCCTCACAATATCATAAGGGAGAAGGAAACTACTGTCCAGACAAGAGGAGGAGAGTCTAGTAACCTGTAGGTTATTCAACAATTGTTTACTAAGCACATAAATGATATTAGACAAAATATAGGTCCTGCCCTTAAAGATCTTATGGTCTAGTGGGAGATACAGAAAAATAAACTGCAATGCTTACAATGAATAAAAAGCCCAATGGGAATACAAAAGAGGAAGACTTAATTCAGACTTGCAGGTAAGAATATTAACCAAGAAAACTCTCTAAAGAAAATGACCCATATTTGTAAATTGAACAAACAAATGGCAGGTGGATGAGGGAAGATGAATGGTCATGAAAGAAAGTCCAAGTAGAGGGAATAACATGCAAAGTCTATAGAAAGCCCAACAAATTCAAAAGTAATGGAACCCAAACTAATGTGTGGAGGTGGAACAATGCTACAACAGTGCAGAACTGATTTTAAAAGAAACTAAATACACGACTTAAATATTTCAATTTATACATCAATAAAGAGCTACGGAAAGATTTCAGTATCAAAATAACAGGTTAAAAGAAATAGAAGTGGTGTG
The DNA here is from genome assembly GCA_004027295.1 of Dolichotis patagonum. Taxonomy (NCBI): domain Eukaryota; kingdom Metazoa; phylum Chordata; class Mammalia; order Rodentia; family Caviidae; genus Dolichotis; species Dolichotis patagonum. The sequence goes on from PVJX010009801.1 coordinate 43,863, forward strand.
TAGAAGTCAAAGGTACATGAAATAAAAAGATAAGCATTTAGACATTTTGGTTAATAGTCAAATTTATGTTCTTTTAATGATAATGATAATCAGAATCTCAGATTTGAAGAGCAAGAGGGTGAGTAGTTTATTTAAGATCACGTCCTCTAATAACAATAGTCAAAGTGATGATGATTTTTTTTTCCTTTTTTGGTACCGGGAATCAAACTCATGACCTCTCACTTGCCAGAAGGGTGCTGTGCCACTGAGCTATATATTCCTGGCCCAAGAAGATGATTTTTACCTCCCCAATAGTGCTTCTCCAAATTTTATCAAAGTCAAGGATGGTCTCGGTTTATGAAAAGTAGTAAGGAGCAAACAAATGTCTTTATACAGCCAAGAACTTGGACATTGTAGAACAAGCTGAGTGGCTAGACTCTCTTTAAAGACCTCTTGACAAAATAAGCTCTTAAAAGTCTAAACATAGGTAACAAAATACAAAATAATTAGCACCAATGGTAATTTCATTTTTGAAAAAAAAATACATACTCTGAAGCCAGCTGGAAATGGTTGTATCATCATGTTTCATTCTCTCCTTTTCTGGATTTGCTAAAGCTTCAATGATACAATCTTTCATGGGTTAAGAAAATATTTTACCATTACATCTCTAACAAAGACCCTTATACAAAAGAAATGCCATATTTTAGGAAAACAAAATTCATTGCTTCAAGTTATTGTAAAGTATTTTAAAAATACTCACTGTAGTACTAATTCATCTTCCTCAGCCTCTTTTCCATCTTTCAGCAAGATGAGAGTCCATCTATATCAAGCAGTTTGATAAATCTAACATCTCTCCCTTTATACAACACAAAAATATTTATATATATATGTGTGTGACACACACACACACACACATACACATATATACTCATGTTCTCTTTCAAATTCTTTACTGAGTGAACTTCAGCCACCTGAATCAATCTGAGATGGTTACTTGGCAAGTAAATCACTCATCATTACAATCTACGCACTGCTTCACTTGAAAGGATACAGGCCAAGACATCATAATTCAATGAAGTGAGGTATTTCAATGAGTCTACTACAGGTGTTATTAAGTTATCATACTTCTGTATTTGTGACAAGATCTGGAAGACAGCAATGAACAACAGATGGTATTAACTAAACAAAAAAGGGTTTCTACTATGCCAAATAAATAATAGCTATAGTTTTCAAAAGAGAAAAAGTAATAAAGTGCTTTCCTATAATTTCATATTTGAATAAAGCTTATTCTATCACTGCTTTTGAGAATATTTTCTTAAGATTTTCAACTTAGTAAATAATTAGAGTGGGTCCAACTTTGGATAATGGAAGATAGTTTAATCTCAAATGTGTTTTAGAATTTTTCTAAAAAATGAAATAAAAAGTTTTGTGTGTTCAATCCCCGGTACCAAAAAAAAAAAAAAAAGCCTTGTATGGTGGTGCATGCTTGTAATCCCAGTAGTCTGGGAAGCTGAGGCATGAGGATCACCAAGTTAGAGGCCAGGCTAGGCATCTTAGTGACTAAGCAAGACCCTGTGTCAAAATTAAAAATAAGAAGGGTCAAGAATATATTTCAGTATAGAGACCCTAGTATGGTACTGCAAAAAAAAAAAAAGTTGCATCTCAATCACAATAAAAAGCTATTTAAATGTTTCTAAAAGCTACAAATCAGCAAATGCTTCGAGAATAAACAAGGCAGTAGAGTATTTATAATATTGGAACTGTCATGTGTACTAGGGTAAATCAATGTATTAAATACATTATACAGTAATTTTGTGTTTAGCATAACCTGATATTTCACTTGCTAAAGATTTCCCCCCTAAAACTACCAAACACTTAAAACACTACATCATTCTTTTTCCACTAGTGCTGATTTTAAAGCAGCTAAACAAAAATATTCCTTAAAACAACATTAATCCCAAAACATACATAATCAAACAAAATGGTTGGATTGCTGTGGCTCAACTTCCCAATTTGTCTTCCTGAAGGCTTCACATTTTCCTTGGTTAGCCTCCTACAAGGGGAGAAAAAGGTGGCAGGGATCATCTTAAGTAACATTATTCATAAGGCCAAAAGCTTTGGAACATCACAGTTGAAAAAGCAATTCTTTCCTGAATATCCAAAGTGGATCAATGTAGACAACTGTATTCACCACATACACTACTCTACTGCAGTAACTAGAATATTTTGGTTAGGAACGTTCCTAAAGGATATACAAATTTTATACTAAATGCTTAATATTTATGAAATATACATTTCAAACAGTCAGAAGGCTGAGACAGGAGGACTGCAGCAAGATCAAGGCCAGCCTGGGCTACATAGTGAGTTCAAGCTTGCCCAAACTCCACACTAAGACTTTGTCTCAAAAAATTAAAAAAAGAAAAAAATATACATTTCCATTTTATAGTAATAGTCTACAATTCATTAAAAATTCTTAATATACTCGACAAGTACATAAGATTCTTTTTATTGTGAATCATAATTATTTTAGATGTAGAAGGGTTTATCAGTTTAATGATTAAGATATCCAGTTTGGTGTAATGCAATGAAAAGCCTCATGCTATCCAGTTCAATAGCCCTTATAGAGGAAAAGCTAATGCGACACTCCTAAATAACTTCTGCTATTTTCATATTCAAGGAACACATTCTTAAAAATATTTTCTAATTTTTCCTTTTTTTTCTCCTAAGCTTACTATTCTTTTACCAATATTTTGTGAATATCAGTGAAATTCTTACAGCTCCAAACAACTACTACACAGAATCTTAAACTCCTCTGAATTACATAATAAATCTAAAAACTTAAATGTGGAAAGGCTACAAACAAAATGAAAGAGGCTTTCTAAAATGAAAGTAAGTTTTGGATTCAGTTAATAATTCAAAGAAAATGACCATTCTAGAAATAACAAATAATATAATTATCTGAAGAAGCTTCTTAAAACAAAAAAAGGCCCGCCCAATATTCAAAATGATTTCATATCATCAACTGCTTCTCCTTTTACTCTTCATGGCCCCACCCCATTCTCCTTGGATTGGAGAAAACAAATAATTAGTTTTAACCTTTGTTCTACCTCAAATTTACTAACATTTGTCCCTATTTCTATTTATCCCTGTTCCTAACATTTGTCCTATTTCAGGTGTCCCCCTACTTGCCAAGGATAACCCCCCCCCACTCCACACACTCAACCTGGCTTTTTGTTTCATTTTCTTTTACCTCTACCACACTGGTAGGAAAAACAAACAAAAATTAAAGGAATCGTTTCTTGATTGTGTTTTACACTCAAGCTACCATGGTATCTGGCATATAAAACGTAAGTAATGATCATCTGTAGAATGAACTATTGAGTACTCTATAGCAAGCATGGGGCTTTTTATTGTTTTGGTTTTTATGAGACATAGTCTAACTTTTTGTAGTTCAAGCTGGCTTTGAACTCACTATTCAGCAAAGGCTGGTCCCTAACTCATGGTGATCCTCCTGCCTCAGCTTCCTGAGTGAGGGGATTACAGCCATGTGCCACCAAGCCTGATTACAAGCTCACTGTTCAATTAAAGAAGTATACAAACTTTGTGAAATTCTACCAGTGACAAATTAATACATTCCATTTTCAATGTAAAAAGTTCAAACAATACTAAACTCACAGTCTTCAAGCTTGGTGAAATAATTACAGCTTATAAATACAACAAAAACCCAAGTATATTAAAACTCGTATTGTTCTGCATTGTATTTTTATTCAGTTATTCATTCAATTTAATGCTTACTATGATAAATTATTAAGCATTAGGAATACAAACATGAATAACAATTACTACTCTCAAGCTTGGACTCGATGGGGAAACAGATTTAAAATCATTTTTAAAATTTCTATAATCTTTAAAAAGAACAAATTTCAGAACAGTACATATATGCTATGAATAAAATAAAAAAGAATAATATATTTGCATTGTCCTGTATATACATAAAAATACCTGGAAAGATAAGTAAGAATCTAAACACTAATTACTTTTTTTGTATTGGGAAAGAACTGAGTGGATGGAGGACGAGGTAAAAGACTTTTTACGATATAGCTTTTCTCTTGGGTATGTTTAGGAGGCACAGAGTGATGTTTTGATCTTTGTATTTTTTACAAAGATCAAAGATGGATTTTATTTGGATCCTTTCCAGCAAAAGTCAAGTTAATTAACACTGTGGCACCAACTTTTCTGTCATAAAAATATTAATCTATATAATCAATAATTTCCAAATATAATTTATCATTAACTGTGGTCACCAATGCAGTAGAACAGTTTGCCAAAATTTATTTCTCTAGTCTCACTAAAACTTTGTAAGCACTGATCAACATTACCCCTTTCCCCAAACGTTCCCCCTCCCTAGTAGTCTCTCTCTAGTAATCATCTTTTCAGTATACAACCTTTAAAAGGAAGGAAATTCTGTCATCCATGACAATATGGATGCAACTAAAAAATTGTATACTTAAATGAAATAACCTGGGCACACGAAGACAAATACTGTATAATCTCACTGATACATAGAATGTGTATACCCCTTTACAGTTACTGAAATATAAACTTTTCAAAAAGATAATTAAAAAGAGAAAACAATCATAGCAATGTTCCTAAGTGATACATTAGTATTATTTGCTTAAAGGATAGTGGTGGCACAATAAAGAACAATCCGTTGTGTTGAGTAGTATGTTCCAGGGAAGAATTCACGGAGATGACATTGAAGCTTGTTCTCCAACAATGAATCACTACATGGACAAGGGAAAGGAAGGTAAGGGAAAACCTGCACAAAGAAAATAAAAAATATATGCAAAAGTGAAGGTAAGGAGACCACGGTACACTTAGGAAAACATAAACAGGCTAAGTACAGCTGGAGATTGAACTAGTGGGAAATGAGGGTGGAAATAGGGAGGGAAAGAGCAAGGAGTACCTCTTATATCACCATGCCAGAAAGCTTCATGTACAGTCTGCAGGCAATGGCTACTAACCACAGAATTTTGAAGCAAGAGAATAATATAAGGCACCATACCGCTCCAGACAAAAGAACTAAGGTTGTTAGTAGAGACAGTAGATGAGATGGACTCAAGGAATTTAGTAATACTTAATATTATCAAAAAAACAGGCATTTAGATCAGTGCCTAGCACACCTAGCAAAGGTTTGATACATACTACATGTGATATTAAGTTACAAACTATATGTAAAGAACTCTTTTTTTGTTGGTACCAGGGATCAAACTCACGACCTCACGCTTGCCAGGCAGGCACTTGTGCCACTGAGCTAAATCCCCAGACCCCTGAAGAACTCTTTAAGACCAGAACTTATTTGGGCAGTCTAAATACTAATATCTGCAATAATGTTCCCAGGTAAAATAATTCATTCTCTTGCCTAGTCTTCCATAGCACTTTATACATTCTGCATAACAGCACCTCAAAGCCAGACTGTGACCCTGCACATCCCTGCTTTCACAATAGATTGTGATGAAAGACAGTTTCTTTAGACAAGGATAAAAGATTGTATGTTATATATTATATCTAGTCAACCTGAAGAATACATGACTTTTAATTAGAATAACCATAATTGTACATGAATTTATAAATGACAACTGACAATAAACAGACTTCATGAAAATATGTGCAATATAACAAGTATAAATTAAACGTCAAATAGTCTACTTAGAAATAGAACTAACATTACTCTTGTGTTTTGTTGTTGTTTTTCATTTGTTTGTTTGTTTGTTTGTTTGAAACAGGGTCTCGCTTTGTAGTTCAGGCTGGCCTCAAACTCACTACATACCCCAGGCTGGCCTTGAACTCCTGGCGATTCTCCTGTCTCAGCCTCCCGAGTGCTGGGATTACAGGCATGCACCACCACACCCGGCCACTCTTGTGTTTTTAATGATATAAAAATAAATGGAAAAAAATGAAATAAAAGAGAATTTTCTCAAAAGTTGGCTCCCTACATAGACAATTCTATGTAATTCCAATACATCTTCCTAACACAAAAATATCTTTATTATAACATTATATAGTAACTTTTGTTGTAATTCCTAGAACTTTGACTACCTTTCACATGCCATTAACTGTGTAAAGAAAGCCCACAGCAAGCTATCTTTTAAAAGAACTCATCCTATAACATGATGTATTAAAAGGGATTTCTATTAGAATTTATACCTAAACAACTATTGAAAACATTAAATTGGTAATTAAAAGGAGCTAAAACCACAAAACTTGATAGTCATTCTTTCTGCAGTATATACTCAGCTACAGTTTTCTCAAAATTAAAGCTCTGACGTAAACTAGATGAAACAAAGTAAATTAGATCCAGATATAATTTAGATTAATATGAAGAAAAATAAATCAAAACTTACTTCATGATATATTTGGCTCTGTCTATTGTTTGAGCTTTAACTTTTACTAAAAGTGGGTGACTGTTATAAGTTTCATTCTTCCACTGGCCATACAGACGGTATCTTTAAAAATGATGAGATGAAGAATTAGGAAAAGTTAAACAATTAGAGATTAACAGAATTACTGATGGTTAAAAACATGAAAATATTTATTTACCTATGCTGATAAGGAAATGTTTTAAACATTCCCCACAGTTCCTCAGACATACAAGCATTGCAGTCCATCAAAGAAAGAGATGGAAGTAGTACCTGGTCAGTAATGCTAAGCAAACAGCTAAGGATGACTTCCTAAGAAGAAAAAAAATTATTTCAGTAAAAAGTCCACAATAATTTACCCCCAAAATAACTTTATGATATTCTTGGAGAAATGACATTTCTTGATCTCGAAACACATAAGGGCTTGGGATTTAGCTCAGTGGTGTAAGTGCTGGCCTGCTAAGTGCGAGGTCATGAGTTTGATCCCCAGTACCACAAAAAAAAAAAAAATCAAAACACATAATATACAATTCTCTGCCCTATCACTGTCCTTATTTGTGTTTCTCTATCCTAACAGCAAATTGGGTGAAGGAAGCAGAAGGGCAGCAAGGAAATGAGAAACTTGTCTCTCTTCCTTTCTCAATATATTAATTTTCAAAAAAAGTGGGGAGGGGAATGTGAATCTTAAAACACAACTTTTTATGAGTTGCTAAAACTTGCGGTCAACATGTAAAGTATAAAATAATTATTCATATAGATAATCAAAGCTCATTCACAGTAAAATTTGCAGGATACTACGTCTAAAAAAAACATTATATACATTTGATTTTTTCAGTCTCTTACCGTTTTCTCTTTATCTTCTTGTTTGCTTCCATCAGACTGAAACTAAAATTTTTTAAAAAATTAATATAATGCAAAAAGACTCATTATGCTGTCACAATATAGTTTTTAATCGGAAGAAGATTAACTCACACATGAAAGCGGATTGTTTTTACACACATATAGGTCTAAATATATTCTATTATAATTAACATTTCAAAATTTCATCTATATTCCTAACATTCAAATCTTTATCATGAATCTTCTGTAAGCTTCACAAACCAACTCTTTTCAATCTCATTATCATAAACCAAAAATCCTAAAACTGATCTCAGTATATAATACATAGCTAAATATAAAACTGTAACCAAACATTTAGCTTATAATTCATTTATATTTTTATCTAGATTTTCTCTACAGAATTAGTAAAATCAAATACTAAAGAAACAAAACAAAAATTAAACAAAAAGAAATTTTTTTAAAGTAGTAAAGTTTATTTGAAAGAGTAAAAGGGGAGAGAGAGAGAGAGAGAGAGAAAGAGAGAGAGAGAGAGAGAGAGAGAGAGAGAGAGAGAGAGAGAGAGAGAGAAACTGGTTCTGCAGGAGTAAAAGAGGAAAAGGCAAGATAAAAGTACACACTGGAGGAAGCAGGGCAGGCTATTATGAAGAAAGCCACAATAGCCAAACACAAAGAAATTTAAAGCTATGTTTTAATTCACAAATATCAACATATACACTCTCATACAACTAAGCTCAAATTATTAGTAACACTGCTGGAAAAGACAAAACCAATGCCTAACTTGTACTGACTGAATTTGAAAAAAAATAACTGTATTTTATTAGTGATTCCCAAATGGGCCCCTGAAATGATACATTTGATGATGTTATTATCTATTTATTCAAAACAAAATAGTGGTATTTGTATGTATATACACAAGTAAAGGGATAGAAGAGAATGCAGAAATAAACAGGACTCTTCAAGCACTGACACTTAAGGACAATCTAGATTGCTGAGGACATAATTTAAAATCAAGTGAAGAGTAAAAGCTAATATGTAGCTAACAAGGTAATTTTCTTCACAAATGAGGGTATTTTGTGCATGTATACATTTGGATGCTTGAGTATTTTAATGCATGTTGCCACTAGGAAGTCTAACTTCTTTGCTACATTTTTCACCTGCTGCTAATTTAGGACTTATCATTCTACCTTAAAGAGAAAATATATATTAATACATCCCCCCCATTAATGAGTTTAAAACTTAAATGATTCTCTTTCACAGATACAAGTCAACCTGTCAGCAAATAAGGAACTGGATTACAGAAGAGTAGCCTGGCAAAAATAGAGCTACAATAGTTATCTTTAGTTTTCTTTTGTTTGGTATGGGTGACTTGTAATTACAGTGGCATATTGGATATACAAAAAAAAAGAAATGAAGGTATATCATAATTGGAAAAAAATAGGTTTATAGTAAATTATGTTAAAATTTAAGGCAGTTAAACTCTCCTTTTCCTGAGGTACTAAGATTCAAAAAAATCTAATAAAGCTACAAATAGTTTTCTCTGTAGAAGTAATACATTATCTTAGTTACTAAGCTAGCCTGATTCTCTTGCTAGGTACCTATTAGGAGTTTCTAACATTTATGCATCAATTCTCTAGATTTTATAAGTGAGAAAACTTGAAAAAGAAATATGGTGAACAAAACAATGCCACTTAGAAGAACAGTAAAAACAAAACAAAAAATAACCTTCCTATCAAAGACTAATGATAGCAAGGATAAAAAATAAATAAATCAAGTGATACACGTAAATAAAAGCAACTTTCTTTTTGGTGGTAAAAGAAATACAGGGAAGAGCTTGAGCCGCTGAGCTAAATCCCTGGTCCTGTTTACTATGCTTTTAAATTCAGAATAATATAAGACTTTCCTTTCACACAATACAATAATGAAAGTTTTACTAAATGCCAGGATGAAATGAGAGAGAGAGAAATAGAGGAAGACAAGAGATATTCATTTATTCACTAAGTGTCAGGCAGTGGGAATTCAAAGACGAGCAGGACAAAGTTCCTACTTGTAAGGTAACACCACTTAAAGATTAAAGTTATAACTGCCAATGAGCCATTAGCAATTTAATTTTTAAGTTTGAGTGAAACAGCACTCACATTTACATGTAGAGAAACCCAAAACAAGTTCCAATATCACTCCATAAAGATAGAGTAGCTGGTGGGGTACACAACAGTACCAAATGAGTAACATAGGTTATCCATCAAGAGGGAGGTTTTGGAAGAGTTGAGGAATAAAAGGAAAAGCTATAGATAGAACTAGATAAATTACCTTTTCACTGTTAATGACCTATTTTTAATACATTTAATATATGAACAGCTCAATGTTATGTAAGACTATACTTAATCCCCAAGAGGTAAAAAAGTAAAAACACTTAAGATTTGTGACTAGACCAGAACCTGAACCTCCACCTATTTAAATTATGGCACAATTTTCACTGTTCTTATTTTTCTCATTCCTATTAACCCCCATATATCTACTAGGTGACATGTACTAGGCTAAAAATTTTACATTTATATCTTAAATCTTTTTTATATTTCAATCAGGATATTTTATAAAATGCTTACAAATATCCAATAACATTGAGATATCATTTATGAGGAGATAGAGATGCTAAATGAAAAAGTACTAACACTCTATTGTATTCATTTAGGTTAATAACATCTACACTGTACTAAGAGGCTAACAATCAATAATGTGATCACCTACACAGCATAATAATATGGTGACCTACCACATTTTTGCTGTATTTTATTCCAGTGTAATTAATAGCACAACTTTTCAATATCAAGGGTCCTATTTCAGACAATAAATTATGTAACCTACTTACAAAGTAAGTAACATTCGAACTGCAGTAAACAACTTGTGAGAGTGGTTTTAATTTTAAAACACCTCCAAAACCTGCTATATACCTATACTCAGCTTCACAAATTCACTAATCAGAACTATTTAATATCAGTTGTGCTATGCAAGTTCATTTTGTTTTACACAATGGTTCTAAGAAGCTAAGTACAAACATTTTCAGGGTCCTTAATAAATATGTAAATGTGCTATATTCTGAATGATTTTTTGGTCTTTTTGAGACAGGGTCTCACTATGCAGTTCAGGCTGGCCTGGGGCTCACTTTGTAGCCCAGGTTGATCTCAAACTTGCAACAATCCTCCAGCCTCAGCCTCCTGAGTACTAGGATTACAGGAGTGCACCAGAACACCTGGCCCAATGATTTTCTTTATAAAACAAAATCACAAAACTGCCCCAACTTTGGAGCAAATTAAAGTTTTTATATTGATTTGTTTAAAATAATATGTTGCTGTGTTTTGGTTTGGCTTCCCCCAGGATCCTGAATTTATTCAAGTACAGGCACTGTTTATTTGGGAAGTTATCATAGAAATCACCACTAGGAAATTATTCTTGTAGATAAATACACTTCTATCCCATTGGAGATTCTGAATCTATGTAGAAATGCACTGTAGGATTATTTCACCACACCACCTGTTGTCTTTCATTGGTTGAAAGCGGGGCCAGTGAAGTGTTACTTCCCTGGCATTTCAATACTGGTCTGTGTGGCACTAGCCTGAAGGCAAAGACAGACAGGTACCAGCAGTTGAAAAGTAATCTAGCACACATTGAAATGGAATGGAATGTGACAGCATCTGCTATGCCCTTGCATAAACAAATGCCCAAATCTCCAACCAGTGAACATTTTCATAAATGCTATCAAACATTATTTATCTTCTTTACACTTTGAAGTTTCTTCCTAAAATGAACTTAAAGATTCATTTTCAGAAGAAAAAGTATTAAAGATGAGGGGCAGGAATTGAATAAACTGCTCACAGCATGCATTTGGTACATATTTCAAAGTCTGTTTCCTATATAAAACACACTTCTAAAAATTATACACTATTTGTACAGAGTCTACATTTGCCTATTAATACTTAGTACAGCCTATCCTATCCTTGTATATTTACCCCTTTTAACCACTGGGGAAAATGCTAAAGTCTGATTTGTATTTCATTTCTTTAAGTATGATTGAGTACTTCAGTTAGAACTGTCACATAAACATACTCAGTAAAAAAATAAGGTGCTTGGGCTGGGCAGTTAGCTCAGTGACATGAATGCCTGCCTGGCAAGCGCTAGGTTGTAAGTTTGATCCTCATTACAAAAGAAAAAAAAAGATAAAGTGCTCGAAGTTCAAATCAATTATCATAGGAAGCAATATGAGTGCAAGTGTAAGCACCCTAATGATTCTTCGTTAGGCTCACTGAAGAGCAAGGTGCTTGTTTTTGTGGGATTTTGTTTTCAGATTAAAGTTGGTCTCCAACACTAGAGTCCCTCATGTGGTTCACATAAAATCATTTACATTATTAGCAAAAGTACACTGGGGAGCTTAATGCTTGATGCCAATGACAGTAGTGCCTGCTCTATTTGGAAAATAAGAGCTATAATAAAAGGTCTGATTGTTTTTTAAGTATTTTTACAAACTCATTTCTACTTAAAATGGAAAGAGAGATACAACCATACCTCCTCTAACTAGTTCACACACAAAATCCTAACAAAAACTTTCTTTTCAAAAATTTTGATTTGTTACCAAATCTATAACGTATATTTCAACAGGGTAACTATCTGATTATCACTAAAATGTAAACATAAGAAATGTGATCTTAAAGAAAATGAAGCTGCTACTTTAAAGTAGCACTTAATATTTAAAGATGAAAATAAAGTATACTAATATTAAATCATTAAAAACTAGTGTAATAACAGAAAAGTGGCAACTCACTGTATTAAACATTCATTGCTACTCACGTTTTTAACTCTATGAAATGGAATAATTAATGTTAGTAACTAATAAATACTTAGACATATTTCATTTTATCTTCATAGTAACCATGGGAACTAGAAAAGGCAAATATTACCAGCAATGTCTGGCTTAGAAAAGTGACCAACTTAAGGTCACATAATTAGTGAGTAGCTACCAGTTCATGTTGATAAAATTAGTTAACATAAAAGATTAATTTTAATCCTTTCACTACTTTGGTGTAAAACCTTAACTGAGTATACTTTGTGGATAAGTTAGGTTCTAAAGCTAGAACCAAAATAGATGAAAAAATTTTCCTAAATCATCCATGAAGTTTATAGACATACCATCTTTCAGTTAAGTCTACCATACACTTTCTCCCACTCTAGCATAAGAAAAATTCACTGCTAAGTGAACATGAGGTGTGAATATGAGATGAAGTAATTGGCTTACATTTAAGATTCATGTCGTATGAAAACAAATTAAACACCAGGTTCACATTGAATGTGCTATAATACTAAAAGACCTGAGAAATGGAACCAAACAAAAAGAAAACCAAAGATCTCAAATTTTACTCTTATTTCTGTGCATACACATTGAATATTTTGATAGTACAAAACTAGTTACACTCACATAAATTAAACACAGGTATGGTACAATGCAACTGTACTTGAACTCCATACCTCTATCCAAAAAGAATGTCCATTTTGGGTTCTAACCTATAAAACCAAGGTAGGAAATTTCCAAAGAAGTGGAGTAAAGCAGGATCACAGATTCTTTTCCCCTAACAGTTGATGAAAAGCAAAAAGCTGTAATTATCAACACCCACAAAATTCTAAAGTAGACAGTTAATTAGCTGGAATGTTGGAAACACTCGGACTTAAGGTATTTAAGGTACATTTTCACTCTAGCAACCCAAATTTTTATTATGAAAAATTTTCACTGACATAACAAAATCCCACAGGCATGAAATAATTCAGGATCTATCTCATAATAACATTTTTTTATATTACCACACTATCACTGTCACATCTCGTATATTATCATCTAAGGTACATTCAAACCATCTCACTTCGAGTTTCTCTAAGCTTTATCTGTCAATCAATTATAACACTTCAGCTTTTACCAAGGGCCAACATACGAAATAGTAGTAAAAAATAATTAAACAAATGACTTAAAATGGCAGAGTAAAGAACAAGCATGGAATACCTCCCACCAAAATTCCTAAGGCAGTGGACAGAGTTGGGTTTTTTTGTTTTTTGCTTTTTTTAATGCCCCAAACTAACCACCAGCAACCAAACAAGAAAAGAGAAACCTATGCTATTAACTTTGGGGGTTAGTGGAACAGTCAAATAAGATTTTAGTACTATAGTGTCATATGGCTTTTACAACTAACACAATCTGCAATAGTGCTGACAAAGGAAGTTAAATAGAATCTTTGGTAACATGGCTACAAGGTATGTCAGTCACCTAAGGAAAAACCCCTGTGAGGAAAAGCCCAGGACTGTGAAAAAGGGAAAATGAGCCATCAAACTTTGTTATCTTTCAAAAGCACTGTACTTGGATGGGTGAAGGAGTCAAAGACCAAGGAGCCAAATACCCACTTGGCTAGATGTGTCTTGCACAGGATGAGCAAACAATCTGAAAAAAAGTAAAACTGAGGTTCTCGAAAGGGCTATATTCAGCCTCTATTGAGCTCATTCACTCGTCTATTGTAGAGTGTTAAAACTGGCCCTTAATATGGTGCAAAGGAGATGAAGATTCATTTACATGTCATCAGAAAGAATAGAAGGCCTGAACAGAGCTGCCCATATTAAGGTGAAAAGAAATGCTGTAGCACCTGAGGAAGCTGAAGTGCAAGGAGAGAAAGGAGAGGAAAGGGAGGAGAGGGGAAGAAAAGGAAAAGGAGAGAGGGGACAGGAGATGGGGGACAATGGAACTGGACAAATGAACATAGTCTAGAAGAAAATATGAAATAAAACAGAGGTGCATTTTCTACAAGTAGCTATATATGCAGTCAAAGAAAATATTTTAAAGCAACTCAATAAAACAAGAAAAGCTTATATGAGATTAATAGGATGAAAAAAGGTATCTTTTATGTAGGTTGTTGTTGACTTCTAATTTCTGATTCAGTGTGTAAGAAGCTTGAAAGTCCTCACTTTGCCCTAATAACAGGTTTTTTAAAAAGCTGAACTGAAAAATTATCTCTTCCTAGATCTGTAAGAGAAGTGAAGTCACAAGATAAACCACTAACCCCCTAACACTAGAAATAGGTAATACAAAGAATAACCACTTATAGGAGCAAAAACTTCCCTGGGAACCAGTGCCTAGGTCGAAAAACTCAAACCAGTACAGATGAATTGCAACAAACACTCTATGGACAAATCTGAGACTTAAAAACTCCAATATGACTGGAGTCATAAGAGGGCTACCACAAACACACTTCTGTGTTTTCCCCCCAGGGGATGAATCTGGCTCCAATAGTAAACAACAGAGAAAAAAAAAGAATTCCTTGTTTTTTTAGCAGAAGAACAGAAAATTGAATTATTTTAAAATGCATCAGTACTGTGTCCTCATCAGGGTTGCATTAGGAGAGTCAAGGGGAAGAGACTAAGAAACAGGTGAGATTCACAGGGAAGGGGGTCAAAAACTTAGAGCTAATCACAGGACAATAAAATAATTCCCTTCCATCCATATCACTAAAGTCTCATTTATAATAGTTCTTTTTACCCAATACTCATGTCCAGCTACCAAGAAAATATTCAAGGCATACTAAAAGGCCAACAAACAAACAAAAACACTATAGTCTGAAAAGATACACTGTGAACAGTTTGAAGTATCAGAATCAGACTCAAATATGGCACTAATGTTGGACTTATATGGCTAGGATTTTAAAACAACTGATTAATATGCTAAGGGTTCTAAACCAGATGGCATGCAAAATCAAATGGGCAACGTAAGCAGTGATGGAAATCCTAGGAAAGAACCAAAATAAGTGCTATAGATCAAAGACACTGAGGACTGGGGATTTAGCTCAGTGGGATTGTGAGTTCAATCCCCGGCACCAATTAAAAAAAAAAAAAGACACTGAAATGGTATGAATACCTTTGATGAGTTTATTAGTAGAATGGACCCAGCTAGATTTCTAAGTTTGAGAGTATCTCAGTAGAAGCCTTCACAACTAAAAATCAATGAGAAAAAAAGACTACAAAATTTGATTGGAATATCCAAGGACTTTGAAACAACTACAAAAGGTATCACATAAGCACAAATGAGAACACTGTGCCAGAAGAGAAAAACGAAAGAAGCAATATTTAAAGCAATAATGGGCCACTTGGAGACAAGATGGTGGACTGGTAGGTAGCAGGAGAGAGACCCTCTCTGAGAGAGACAGCTCAAATGCCAGAATAAAACACCCTGGAGAGACCCAAACAGAGAGAGATAGACACTCACAACCCAGAAAAAAACTAAAGCGCAAAATCCCGCTCGAATAAGAGGTCCTGGGGCTACTATTAGTGAAGATAAGATTGGCGAGCACAGCACCACCTCGAGACGCCTGAATCCCGCCCCCCCCCCGGACTTGAACAAGCGATCCGAGCCAAAGCGACTGGCTTGAGCCGCCGGAACCCGGAGCTGAACAGTCCGGCGTGCAGCTCGCCAGGACCGGCACTGCACACGACCCACCCAGAGGCACCGTGAATTCCCACCTCAGCCGCGCTCCTGAAGTTGGAGGTCGGGCAGTCCAGCAGTTCTCGGGGACACGG
>PVJX010009802.1:0-59975 GCA_004027295.1 Dolichotis patagonum
TCAAATCAGAGTTTCCAAATCATAAAATGATCTTACTAATTTTCTGCATATATACCTCAAATTACTCCCTTTTCCTTTAGAATAAAGACCTGTTTCTGTAAGAGAAATTTGTTAAGAGAACTTTGGACAGTTCTTAAGCTTCTGAGGCATGTTCATTTTCCTAGGTGCATTTCTTCTTCCAGCTTTATTAAATGTCTTACCCTTTCCAGCATCCTTCAGGAATCAGGTCAGTGTCTCATCATCAGGATCATGCCTTGCCCTTCTCTTCCTCAATTTAATTTAAATACTCCCCAGGTCCACTGTCATAGCACTTGTTGTATTAAATTGAAAACATTCGTTTGCTTGTCTGCTTCTTTTAGTGCACTGAGTTCCTTGAGGACCAGAAGCTTAACACTCACCTGCACTCACTCCATCCCAGCCCCCAGCACAGAACCGTCACAGAGCAACACTTCTACGGTGACAGTCCCTCCATGGGATGTTGTGCAAAATCACTGTGCTGCTTTCTAAATCCTGAAGTCCTGGTGGGAGAGGAAAGGCACATATTTGCGTTACTGTCTGTGGAATGTAGGGACTGAAAGCTTTAGTCATACAAAATTCTGTATGTGAGTATAATAATCTGGTTAATCACAACTCTTTTAATTTGTAATTTATTGAGCTTTTGATTTGTAAGTGGCACATTTTAATTTTCTCAATCTCACTTTCATCACATAAATACTTGATCATACTGGATGTCCAGGTTAAACTTTTAAAAGTTTAATAATAATGTATAAGATTAAATATTTGAATTTGCATGGTATTATAAAGTTTCTTTTCTGAGAGAGCTGAAAATACTTTCTTAGGAGCATATTATTATAGGTCTTTCTTTGAGTGAAATCTTATGTATCATTAAACACAGGTCAGTGGTTTAATTTGTATGAGAAAATTGTCTTACATTTATTCTTTAGTATGTCTTATTAGTTGACCAGTAAGTAATGGAAATATGTGACTCTTTTTGGAGAAACATGGTATAACTTTGAGCATCTTAAAGTCCACAGTAAATTTACAAATTATGCCATCAATTCTTTTGTCTTCTAAGGCCATCTAATTTTAACCTTTTTCAAACTTTATTTATCACAGTTGGCCAGGCATGGTGGCACTTAGAAGGCTGACTCAGGAGAATTACTGTGGGCTCAAGGTCAGTCTAGGATACACGGTAAGTTCAAGGAGAGCCTGGGCTATGTAGCAAGATCCTGTCTTAAAAATAAATGAATAAATAAATGGCATTATTTTTCAAAACTTTAGAAACTACTGCCATGGGCTGAAAGTTTAGCAAAGGACTGGAGTGCTTGCCTAACATGCATGAAGTTTTATACTTGATCCATAGACACATATAAAAAAGAGTACAGTAGGTACAGGCTATATGGGCCAATATGGATATGCCATATGAAATATATCAAATCAAAACACCTAAACACAGACTTTACATGTGTAGTCAGGGCCAGGGATATAGCTTAGTGGCACAGCACCTGCCTGGAGAGTGTGAGGGTTCAATTCCTGGTACCAAAAATGAATAAGTAAATAAGAAAAAATAAACAAACATATAGTCTATGAGGGAAAGTTGCTATCAAGGTCCTAGAACCTCAGTTCAATTAAGAAGTTGCATTTTTCCCTAATCTGACTCATATTTGGAAATGTTTCCATCTTGTATTTACATTATAGTTCTGCAGTAGAATGCCAAAAGGAAACAGGAATAAAATTAGGAACAGAGGTGAAATGAAGTTTAACTGTGAGTTATTCCATGCTAAAACTCAAGTATCATACCCATTTTGAATTATCAATAGTATGATGATTAAAATATTTATATATATTTTAAAATATATACATATATTTTAGGTAAACATAAATTTTAAAATTACTTCTATCATACATTATCATATTTATATATATATATATATACATATATATATATATATATATATATATATACATATATACATATACCTTTGACACTAAGCCTCTCAATCAAGAGGTCAAGGGTCTAATTCACTGTCCTGGAATCTGGGCAGAATCGTGAATGCTATTACCAATAGAAGAGGAGCGATGTAACTTTATGTGACCCTCAGAGTATATTGTTCTATTGAACAATCCTTCTGGAAACGTCTGACTTAGGAAGTCTGACAGCAATAAAGATAAAAATAGTCAAGCCACAAACATAGGAAAGGGTCAAGAAACCTGTTGACAAACTCAAGTAAACCGTGTGGTTTAGTCATTTCTGAGCAGCTGGCAGTCATGTGGTTGAAGAAATATCCAGATGACTCCAGGCACCAAATCCCAAGTTTTCCAGTCTTCAAATCTTCATAAATATTGCCCCAGGCAAAATTAGAGACAAGTGCTCTCCATGGTAATAAATTTCTCACACATACTACTGTCTTTGATATTAGTGAGATGCTTGTTTTGTGCCATTCAATACTAAGGGAATTTCAACACTGAATATATTCTCATGCTAAAAGCTATGAAATCTTTAGCATAAAATATGATGTATTAATAATAATATCCATAGCCCTTGTACAATATTATTATTTTTGGCTCTTTAGGCAAACTTAGAATATATGACATTCTAGTGATTTATATCATTGAAAGCATAATACAAGTGAGGTAAACCTATAATTACTTTAAATACAAATACTAATTTTGTGTTATGAGCATAATTATTTATCCTTTGTTGTTTATATTGTTTTCTTCCTTTGTTCCACTATTTCTAACTGTAGGAATCACTTTGTTAACAAAAAAATATGCAAAAATTATTGGAACCAAATTTTTAAGTACCTATAAACAGTAGAAAATCCACACTTTCCTTTAATCATCTATCTTTTATGAAAGTCTTTATCAATAAAGGAAGAGATTATTTGTTAATTCGTGTGATCATAAGTTTTCAGAAACTAATGATAGAAATGTAACTGTGAAGTGATTCTGAAATATTCACAAATCACTTTCCCAGAAATAAGATATTGTATGGGACGAGAAGTTAGAATTGAATTTTTGGGCTTATTTAATAAATTCATCTCATGTTTCTGCCTTCAAAAATAGACTTTCAGTATCTAGAATACATGAATTCCATAACAAGGAATTAAAGCCCATATAATAATTATTTAGGTGATATACACTTCATATATTATCTGAGTATCTAAGTATATTATTTGAAACTTATTCTATAGCTTTTGTTTTGTTTTGTCTCCAATTTTAAAATATCAAGCACAGAAACTGAAAGACAATGGCCACTGAGAGATGGAAAATCAATGAGTTGACCAGTTCATTTCTCCTTTGATAGGCCAGGAATTTCCAGTGATAGTGCAGGAAGGGAGAACCCAGTGAGATACCCGTGGATTCTGTGAGGTTAAAGAACAAAGATGGCTGCCCAGCGAGAAAAAGAATGAAGAACTTGAGAGGAGAAAGACCTATGTAGTAAGAACTCTGAGCAGGTACAATGGCAACTCTAAAGAATTTACCTGAATGTGAAAAACTAGAGATGTGGGGAAATTATCTGGGCCTAAGTTAAGAGCTACCTGACTAAGTTAAAAGTAATAGTCCCTGATACTCCCTGGTTCTAGGAATACTTTCAGGAGACTACTTAGTCCTACAGATTGAAACATTCACACACACACACACACACACACACACATGCACGCACACACAGATGACACGCACGCACACACAGACACGCACACACACACAATTCATGAGGCATTACTAAAAGCATATAGCAAGGTCCTGGTTCCAATTTTCCAACTGTGGGAAACATTTAACCTGAGTTCTGATCTGGACTAAAAATATCATAAAGCAAGTGTCAGAAGAGCCTATTTCAAAGTGATCTAACTATGTCATAAAGGAACAGCCAGGGATGTTTTTATGTATTTATTTTTCATTGATGGTGGACAGTACCTGACATATACAATTTAAAGAAGGCAGGTTCATTTTGTCTCTCAGTTTCAGAGGTTGCAGTTCCAGTTAGCTTGCTCCCAGGCAGAAATTTCATGACAAGAGTGTGGGAGAAGCAAGCTCTTCAGCTCTTCCTGTCTTCTGGAAAGCACAGCAGGCCAGAAGAACCAGACAGAAAGAATCCAGAGATCAGATACAAGTCCCAGTGTCACGTCTCTACACAACCCACAAAGGTGCATTACTAATCTCCCAGGCATCTCTCAAGCCAATCAATCATGATTAATCAACATATTTCAGAGCAAAAATATGCAGTACCTGAAGTAGTTAATATCACAACTTCTGGAATGTGGTAAAACATTATTACCATATACAGTTAATCAGGGAACTTTTGCATGTGATGATCAATTAAGAGCGACTAAAAACTATCACAGATGTTACAGTTATCAGAGAAGGACTTTTTTGGCCTGTATTTTGTAGGTTCAAAAAGTAAAGAGACATTGAACATATAAAAAAGGCTAATCTCTAACTGAGATGAAAATAATAATATCTAAAATTAGAATTACAGAGTGGAATTAAAAGCAGATTAGATATAAAAGATAAAAAATAATTACATATGCATGCACAGCTATGACAAATGTTCAAAATAAAAAACAACAAAAATTAAAATGAACACAGATTTAGTGAGTTGTGAAACAATGTCAAGGGACCAATTATACATGTAATTGTAGCCCACAAGACAGCAAAGTGCTAGAAGATAAAATAGAGCAAAATATTTTTCAAAATCTTGAAAATCTAAGTACTGATAAGTATATAAAGTTCAAGATACTACAGACATAAAAGGCATAAAGAAAAGCACAAAAGACACTGACAAAGTCCATAATAAAGAGAAAATCTTAATAGCAACTAGACTGACTGGGAATATCTGGATAAGATAATGGATTGTAACAGTTTAAATATCTGGTATAAGATGCTATTATAAACTTTAATAAGTTATTATTGTGGAAAACAACAACTACATAAGGTATTGTTTTATAATTTCTCATGATGGTATTATATATTGTGGATACATATCCACAATTATCTCAAAATCTAATGCTTCTATGAAAAGCTCTCAGAATAAAAATAGAACATAACTAAAGAATAAAGTTAATATCTACAAACATTTCTCATCAGAAACACTGTAGAGACAAGAGAGGCAGGGAATAACTCCAAAGTACTGACAGAAAATATGCCAG
Organism: Dolichotis patagonum; assembly: GCA_004027295.1. Classification (NCBI taxonomy): domain Eukaryota; kingdom Metazoa; phylum Chordata; class Mammalia; order Rodentia; family Caviidae; genus Dolichotis; species Dolichotis patagonum. Next base: position 5,151 of record PVJX010009802.1, read on the forward strand.
CATGCAATTATGACCTATTTAATATAAGCTTCATAAAAACCAACATTATAAATTGTCTTAATGAAAATTAAAAAATCGTTATTTTTTGAATAATATTAAGAGAATGAAAAGACAAACTCCCTACTGGGAGAAAGTATTAAAAACCTTTTATCTGTTTAAGAACTATTTGCAGAACTTAGAAAGAACTCTCAAAGCCCAGTGACAAGACAACGAACAACATATTATTAAAATTGAGAAATTATTAAAACAAGCATTGTATTAAGGGAAATTTATTCATTGAAAATGACATGAAAATATGCACAAAATGATTAATGATTAGGGGAATGCATATTATAATGACAATTATGCAACAAAATATCAATATTAAAATGATAAAAATTAAAAACAATGACTACACTAATTACTGGTGATGCTTTGGAGAAACTGGGACTTTCACATACTGCTATTGATGATATAACACAGTTTAAACACTATTAAAAACATTTGTAATTTTATCAGAAGGTAAGTATGTACTTACCATATGATGCTGTTCTTCCATTTCTAGGTTGTTCTTTGTCCAAGAAAAATGGTACAATATATAGACAGTGACTTGAAAGAGAAATTTCTTGTTGATTGTTTAAGATAACCAATAATTGGCATTAATTAGTAAACGTTTTAAGAGAAGAATGAATAAACAATATGTGGTGAACACTAGTTCATACAATACTACTCAATAATAAAATGAAATTCCTTTTTTACATGAATGCATATGTGCCACAGGCAGCTGAGTTAGTCAGAAATACTATAGGCAGTGAGACAGGGCGAGGTACTGCTAGGAGCTAATGCAGAAGCCCAGATACCTTGCAACTGTGGGGGAGAGAGGCACCTCCTGCTGTGGGCCAGGCTTCAAGACAAAAGATCAGACAAATGCACCCATATCCTAAGGACTGATATTCTAAATAGTTCCCTTCACCCTGAGGAAGTCAGGAGTCACCATCATAACCCCCTAGGAAGAGTCACTGCTCCTTAGGAATGGCCGCTTTCTATGTGACTTGCTTCCCCATTTGTCCCCAATTTATTCAGTTTTACCAAAAATATTAATCTTATTGGCTAACCATAGTTCTGTCCCATCTTATGCCCATCTGCCTTGTGAATTCCCAGTTTTCCACACCTTGAACCTGTCTCTCCCCATGATTTTACTCTATAAAACTCCCTGGAAAAGAGTTCTAGTCAACCCTCGCGAGACTCCTTCAGTCTCTCTCAGACAGAAGCTTTCTTTCTCTCAATAAATACATTTTACTCTTAGCCTCCACTGTTCCTAAAATTCATTCTTCAGTTTGAGATAACACAAATTCATACCGGACATAGTAGGTATGTCATTCCCCTATATCACATGCATCTTAGAGGAATTGAAAATGACAAATACAAATGAGAAAAAGGACATATACAATTTTAAGTTGTGTCAATTACTAAAAGTTATGCACTAATGACAAAAATTTTCAGGTGTCTAGAAAGAAGATTTATTAAGAGGCATGTGGAAACTTTGGTGACAAGAAAAATATTGTCTATTTTGATCCTGATATTTTTTGTTCAGCATGAAATGAATGAAGTTGAACACTGTAACTATGTGCAAACGATGAGACAGTAACAAATTACTTCAGAAATAAAGTTATTTGTTTACAAAGGGTAACCCTATTACTTTCAATCAGTTTAAGTCTTACTTTATAGTACTATACTTGAGAAATCTCATTAAATTTCACAAAAGCAAAATATTAGCAGAAACCCAACTCCTTACATTAGCATTCTTACTTTGGAATCTTTTTTATTCTCCTCCATTTTATAAACTCCTTTATTCTTCTTCATTTCATAAACTTTTTTTTCTTCTTTGTTTTGTGAACTTCTTCATTTTTAAATGATTATTCTAAATTGTGTATCCAAATCAGGCCAAAATATTCTAACTAGTAAGGAGCTCAAAAGTGGTTTATTGCCTGTGTATTAATTGTATGTAAAAGTTTGGTTTTGCATTTTAGATATTTCTGGTTTTTTACAGTAATGGATTATAGCACTACAAATGTTGCTCCTGCTGACAAAGTTGTATTTTCTAATTAGTGAAGTTAAGACAATTAAGATATGTTTGCATTGTTCTATGTGTATAGCCCACTTCTCATGTATTTCAAAGCATCAGAGAATTATATTTTTGAACTTACCATATTAAATTGCTTATGATTCCCATAGTTATGTAATTACACTTTAAGTTTCTAACTGTAACACATACAAAGATAAATGAGAAAAGATTGGTTTATTATACAGTGTATAATTTTCTAAATTTGTTCAATTTACATTCTCTTCTTTATAGAAATGAGTCCATAAAGGATTTCCTGAAGCCCTTTCTTTGTTTAACCATTTAAAGCTCTTCATGATTACTTTTCATGTTCAGAGTTTGCTTACCTTGGTCTAAGTTAACAACCCCTTCTTCTTTGAAGATCGTCTAATTACCATAGTGGGAACTTGCATCAGCCACCACATATTGCATCTAGACTCACTGGAACAATAACTCAAGGCGACTGATTGACAGAGACTGCTGCCAAATTAGCATTTCCATGGAAGCCAGCATCAGTTATCATCAGCAGACATTGTCCTCCTCGGAGATTTTCTGAACCGCTCTTCAACAGAAGCTGAATCAGTCCCTATGCAATAAAACAAAAGAAACTTAGTCTGAATACTGTATTAGGACAGACACCGGTAGCTTGCCACCTTTCACACTACGCGGTGTTCTTTAAACTGTAGAGAAAAAGAACAACTGATTCTTGCTTTCTTAGACAGAACCTCTTGTGGAGGGACGATTTCAGTTTAACATATTTAAAAATATCATAAATACCAAAGTGAGACATTGTATGGTTTGGAGCTGATTGATTAATGTGTTGTCAATACATCTGTCAGGAGCATACCAAATATTGTTAGGAGCAATATTGTCTGAGCAATTGGGAAGCAGCAAAAAATTATACTTTAAGTCAAAAGATGTAATTAGAATGTATTTTAATTTTTTGCAATTTTATATCAATATATGCTGTGTCTGAAATCCAAAGGGAATTTTAAACATCAGTTAGTGAAAATATCTGTTTTTGAACAAGAACAAACTTCATAAATTACCCAGGTTTACCTCATAAAATATTTAAAAATTAGGACTAGAAATTGGGTGTCTGTCTTCGTTACTTTTTTCATTGCTGAGACATAATACAGGCACCCAAAGTTAAGGGAGAGAGAAGGTTTATTTGGCGCACAGTTCATAAAAGTTTCAGTCCATAGTCGGCTGAGTTCAAGGCAGGGTGGAACCTCAGAGGGACATCCCGAGGAGGGACAGTCCCTGGCAAAGCAGGCCAGGAAGAAGGTAGCAAGCAGCAAGTCCAAACAACCTTATCGAATCTGGAATCAGATTGCCAAACTAATCAGTGAGCTGATTTAGTAGTCAGATACCTCTAATCCCAGGATCACACATTCCAGATCCTGCTACCACTGGAAGAAAAACCCATCTATGACTGCATGAGGCTTTGAGGGAATATCAACACACACTATAACATCCTGCCCCTGGTCCCTAAAATACTCACGGATATTCCTTTTTGCAAAAGTCATTTAGTCCATCACCAAGATTCCTAACAGTTTCAGCATTGCTGAAAAGTCTGAGCCCAAAGTCTCCTGAGACTTGAGACAAATTGAGCTGTGAGCCCTTCTGTAAATGATTAGAAAGTCACATACTTACAAAAACAATGGCATAAGATAAACATTTCCATTCCAAAAGATACAGAGAGGGGGATAAAAAGGAATGGGACCCAAGCAAATCCAAACTCCAGCAGGGCATGTACTAGTGCTTTGCTGGAAAGAAATACCCAGAATTAATAAGATATTAGCAATTTACTAAGGCGATTTTTTTTTTTTTTTTTTTTTTTTTTTTTTTTTTTTTTTTTGCTGTACTGGGGATCAAACTCAACCTCGTGCTTGCCAGGCAGGCGCTTATGCCACTAAGCTAAATCCCCAGCCCACTAAGGCAATTTGATGATTCAAATTGATTGTATCAGTTACTCTCTCATATACATATGTACAAGAGTTTTCTAATGTATAATATAATCTATTATGTTATAATACAATGTACAATAGATTCCTAGCCAGGTATCACTACAAAAACACAAAATGCTACAGATTCGGTGGCTTAAATAATGTGATGGTTGATTGGTTGTGTCAACTTCAGAAGTTTACTTAAAAGAAGCTTAACTCAACTGCCTCAGCAATTCTATACTCTGGGGTATAGATGGCCTATCCTAGGGTGGCTCATTTCCTGAATGATATAAAAGGGAAATGAGGAACAATGGATCTGCTTGTTTCTTTGGAGGAACTCCAGGTTTGATCTTTACTTTGAATGTGACCTCCTGGTTTCCAATGCAGACCTCAGTTGCTGTCATAGACTCTTTAGCCTTTTGCAGATCCATCAGATTCCTGATATGGACTTATACTGGTCACCTCAGTGAGCTCCAGACCCTGGACTGAATCCTATAGTCTCCAGTCTGCAAAGGGACCCTCTGTACTCTTCCTCATCTGACTCTGTGGGTGACAATTGTAAGGTAATCTTGTATATTCCCACATATTTGTATATCTTGTGCTATATCTGTATCTTTAGTAAAGCACAGATTGATACAAACAACAAAGGTAATTTAATTTGCAGGCTGAAAGTGCAAGACCAGGATATTGGCAGGTTTCTCTGAAGAACACTCTTAGGTTTCCCTGTAAACACTCATTCACCATGTCTTCCTTCACATAGCATTTTGTTTCTGTGTGGTTGTGGTCTCTTAGTAGCTCTTCCTTTTCTCACTAGATTGTGTATCTGTCAGATTAGAGCCTCACATACAGGACCTCATTTCATTTCAATTACTTCCTTAAGGGCTTCCTTGCCAAATGCAAATGTATTAGTAGTTAGGGTCTCAATTTATGAATTTTGTGGTGACCTATATTAGTCTATAAGCCCCATTTTGCAAATCTTCTGAAAACAAAGGGGATAGTATGAGTCAAATATGTAGGCAGCAGAAGTGGATAGAATGGATGGTTTTTCAGCTCATGACAGTGACAATGGCACAAAGGTTTCTGGAATCCCAGGCTTCACCTGCAAGGAATGAAGAGACATTTACAAAGACTCAGCTTTCAGAATGCCAACAACAATGAAAGAGAGTGTGCTATAATTCTTGTTTAAAAAATGCATGATGAGATGTTCTTAAAAAGTTCGTATCTAGAGCGTATGCATTTTCTGTAATTTCAGTGATATGTTAGTTTAGTTAACTTATTGACTAGTACATCTCAATGCTGGTTAGGAATTTCAGAACATGTCCTTGAGAGCAAGAATTCATTTTGTAAGAAGGCAGGACATTTGAGTGAGGTTGCCAGTGGTTGATCACGATCAGAAAATGCTAAAATTATGGAATACTCTGTCAGGAGACACAAGTGATCCTAGTAGTGTGTGACAGAGGGTTTTGGCCCTTCTTTGCCTTACATTTTTATCAATGACTTAGATGATTAAAATCACAGCCAACGCAGAACTGGAAGTGATAGCTATTTTTCTGGATGACAGATAACAGATACAAAGAAGAAACAAAGAATATAAAATGTCCTGTGAGAGTTACATCTGAAAATCAACACTATAAATCAAAGGAGATTTATACAAAGTCACTTCAAAGACAGACAAGGTTTTGGACTTCAAACACTTAGTTGTAATTTGGCTGAATATATTAACTTATCTTGAAAATGTATACGTCAATCACAAGTATGAAGTTGCAGTCATGGGACTGTCAGGAAGTGAGAAGTGTAGAAACAAATATTGGCCGGTGTAGTTCATGTTCTGATCAGGGGAGAAATGATTTTATACAATAGATTTCAAATGTCTGTATTCCATGAGCAAGGTCAAAGTTATTAATATCTTAAGTTGCTACATAACTATTTGCATATGACCTGAATGTGTCCCCCAAGGCATTACATTTTGAAATGTAAACACCCACCCTCACCCTTTGAGGTACTAAGAGTTTGTAAACTTAATCCAGCTATGGTATTTAGAGTTCGGGTACTTGAGAGATGATTAATTATAGATACAGTGATTTACTAGAGTTCCCATTGTAGAATTCTTTATACCAAGTGTGAAAAAGACCAAAACACAGACACATGTGACCACTGTCTGTTGCAGTGTGACTCTGCACTGCCTTGAGACTCTGGCAGACCAGAACAGTCACCATACAGCCCCTTGGCTTGGATTTGGTGGAACTATGGCCCTAAATAAACCACTCTTCTTCAGGACTTACCCAGTACGTAGTATTGTTTTATTATCAAAAGAAAATGACCATATAAGTATCTTGTTCTAATAATAGTAAATATATTAATCTATTATTTTAGCTTGAAAGGCAATTTGGAAAAAAATATCTGAGTTTTCTGTTGTCTACCTGTCTATAGGGAGAGGATAAAATGGTAATTTTCAGTTAAATATTCTTTCTATTTTTAAGAGTGGGATTTCTAATTTGAATATACAAATTGTTGTGCGTTTGGAGGTAAATTCTGACAGCCTGGCTAAATTGCTTCACTAATGAGTGATGCAGACGTTCTGAATTTGATTCTACAATCAGTTATCTGACAATATGAGTGCTGACCTCATGGTTGCATGAGTGCCATAATAAGAGGACACTGGAAAGACAATCTGAGAAAACTGTCAGGGGACTTACCATGTAGCTTTATTGTTCACTATCCAAGGTCAGCATTTGTTCCAACATTGATTTCTAATCTGCAATCAAAATCAAATATAGAAAAAGTAGTGACACACAGTAATCCACGTTAACATGTATGGATAGTGATCAAAGACTTTGATAACAAGATCAATAAAAGAAAAATGCAATGAGAAAGGTAAAACATCTATTGCTTTTTTAAAACATTAATGAGATTACTGCATGGTGATAAAGGTACAGCACGTGATTGATTTAATGCTAGCTGTTAATATCTGTATTGCATCTTGTAGTTCTTGGAAAGACTAAGAAAATCGCACAATAGAAATATGTTAAGAAAGAGCAGACAGAATACAAAGGAAAATTTTATATATTTAATCAAAATATGTTGCTACAAAACTTTACATGGCAATAATAAAATAACTCACATTTATATATTCTTAACTGTAATAAATTAACAATATCAATATTGTTGTTATGGTCTCCTTCCCAGTGTAGTTCTTTTATTCCACAGGCTAGGTTTATCCTAAATGTTATATGTCATTTTGATTCATCATGAATATCCATATTATCTAAGCAATAAAACATTTATAACCTCACTGTGATGCTACTTTGAGTGTCTTTAAACTTCAGAGAGGACTGGGATTTGGTTCAGCAGCACAAGCACCTGCCTGGCAAACATAAGGTCCTGACTTCTATTCCTGGTACTAAAAACAAAAAACAAACACAAAAAACTTCAGAGAAATGGAACAATGATGTGTATCCTCTGAAATTTACCTTTCCCCAAGCAGTATTCTGTGTTTAAAATTCATTTGCATATTGATATGTAAGATTCATATACTTCAACATGTATGTCTATTTCACTCTTCCTCATGACTGTGTAGTATATCATACATATATGTGAGTAAATAAATAAAATAAATTTAATATTAGCCATATATGTGTGTGTGTGTGTGCCTGAAAATGAATATGACTATTGTGTTCCTTTTTCTCCCAAACACCTGATATTATGTTTCCTTTCAGCATAATGAGTGCAAAATATACGTCACAGTGTCAGAAGTTGTAATTCTGTAATTCCTAATAGTGTTGAACATCTTATAATTTGTCTTGTAAGACTCTTGTGTTTTACCTTTTATGTAAACCTTGATAGTTTAGTTCTTTTAATTGAGCTTTTATCATACTAACTCAGGTATTTTTTTAATCTATTTTACTTATAGAATTTCTGACATCTTTCATATAGTATAGAGATTCAGCTGGTTAAATAAATCTGTTTCTTATTTTGCAGACATGTTGTCAAGACAGCTCAAATCATTTTTATATACTTCTAATCTAGGCTTTCTATTGTGAATCCCTTGCATTATTATGTATTTTAGAAAAAAGCCTAAAGTATTGACAATGGTAGTGCTCCATTAACTAGATCCCAAGCAGTGCTTGGAATTAACCGTTTTTTCACAGATTTGATTTTCTGTTCCAGGATCAAAATCTGGATACTAACTTGCATTTCTCCATTATGTTCCCCATTGCCCTATGCTGTGTAAAAGTTTGTTGACTTTCCTTGTTTCACAAATACTAAAGGGATCCTAGCCACACATCATGTCAGACACCATGCAATATTGATTTCTTTTTTGTTATATTTCCCTTAATTAGCCTGAATTATGGACTTTTGAAAAGGCAAGTTGCTCATTTTATCACAGTCTATAAGAATGTGCATGATAACATATAAAAACACATAATATTAATTATTTGATTAAGTTTCTGTCTGCAAAATTTCTCCATGAAATGTTACTATTTTCTTCTTCTATTAGTCTATTAGAACAGTACTTAACTTCATCCCATCCTTCAACTGGAAAAGAAGATAAATATTGAACTCTATCTTTTGTAGTGGAAAGTAAATGCATACTTATTTAGGCTTATTATTCCAGTAATTATTATTATATAATTCTGGTGCATTAGCCACATCTCAGTTAGTGTAGACACCATCGTTGGTGACCTTGCTTCATTTGGACAACTTGCTACAGCTTCTACACAAGCCATTCTACATCATCTTGCAACTTTATGCCATAGAGATGGCTTCTGTCGCTAAATCACAGCAATCATCCTCCAGTAGCTTCAGTTTGGCAGGGTTTTTTTTTTCCTTCTCTCAGCTTCATAAAATTGAAGAAAAATAGGCTTTGTTTAAATCATTGCTGTGGCTATTTCTGTCTTCTGTTTTGCTTTTCTATCATTTATATATGTAATGGAGTAACACTTTAAATGTCCTGCAAGAACTCATTCCTTTGAATGTACAATTTGGCTAACTGGCAAAAGAAGGCTACCATTTTGCCAGTTTTGGCTTTCAAATTGCATTCCTCCTTAAACACTCATTTTCACCCTTGGATTCAGGTAAGAAATCTGTGTATTTTCTTTGTCCCAGAAGAATTCCATGTGATTGTATGTTTATTAATTGGTCTAGTTCAAGTATTATTGTGTCCAGGGGTATAGTGAGCCAAAGAGAAAGACAAAGGAAAATGATAAGTGAATGAACCAGGCACGAGTACACAGCATTTACAGTTATGTTTGTCTGCTTCTATGGGTATAGTCAATGATACCACACACACGCATATGCACATATGCTCACACAGAGATGTCATCAAATATCACTCATTAAAGATAACTGTAATGGATATAACGGTAATGAAAAATTTGAAATATTGAAAGAATTACTAAATTGTGAGACAGATACATGCAGTGAAAACATGATATTAAAAAATGGTGCTGATCGATCTTTTATATATAGTGTTGCCACAATTAATTTGCAAAATATAAAACACTTGCACATTATAACACAATAAAATGCAATAAAACAAGGCAAAACTGTATATAGACTTAAGGTCATCAATCCCTGTCAAAATTCTAACAGGATTCTTCAAAGAAATAGCAAGTCAAAGATATCAAGTTAGTAAAGACCACTAAAAACCTAAAATAATCTAAGCAATATTTAAAAAGAAAAAGCTTAATGCATCACACTTCTTGATTTAAAATTATATTACAAGGCTATAATATTCAAAGAAGAATGTTTTAGCATAAAAAAGATATAAATCAATTGGACAGAGTAAACAACATAGAAATAAATTCAAGCAGTATATGATCAATTAACTTTGAATAAGGATACTAAGAACACAGAAGGCAGGGTAGACAGTTTTCTAAATACAAGGAAGTGGGAAAATGGATTTTTCACTTGGAAAAGCATTAAATTGGACTCTTACACCATACTGGAGTATACTATACTATACTATACTATACTATACTATACTATACTATACTATACTATGAAACCAACTAAAATTTAAGATAAAAATTTAAGTGTAAGAACTAAACATTAACTTCCTATAATAAAACAGTAGAAATGTTTCTTCACAATAGTTTTGGCATTTATTTTTTAGATATAAAACCTAGAAAATCAATTTAAAATAAATAAATGAAATTATACTAAGTTCTAAGGCTTCTTAATAGCACGGGATACAGTCAATAACATAAAAAGTATTCTGACTGGAAAAAATTATAAACCACATGTTTGACAACTAGTTCATCTTAAATTTTTAAACAATGCTTAAAAATCGACAACAATTTGTAACCCAATTAAGAATTTGTCCCAGGACCTGAACATTTTTCCAAGGAATGCATAACATGTTCAACAAACATATAGTTAAAATCACCAATCATCAGGAAAATTCAAATGATTACCACAATGTTATCTCCCTCCTTTGAGGATAACTATTATCAAAAAGACAAGACATAAAAAATGTTGGTGAGGATGCAGAAGAAAAGGAATAATTGTACAACATTGGTGGAAATACTGATTGGCCCAACCACTCAGAAAGACAGCGTAACATTATCAATGAAATTAAACACAAAAATACCATATGGATAAATACCTAAAGAAGATTAAATCACCACTTAAAGATATCTACACTGCCATGTTCATTCCTTCATCATTCACAAAAGCCAAGATAAGTAAACAGCTTAAGTGTCAGTTGACAGACAAGTGATTCAAGAAAATGTATTTTGTATATGTGCCATAAACTATCATTCAGTCTAAAAAAGGAGATCTTGTCAAGGACCACAACACAGATGAAGCCAAGGACAAAAATTGATTGAAATAATGCAAACACAGAAAGAAAAAATTAATGTGTTCTCACTTCATATGTGGAATCTAAAACAACAAACTAAAATAGATCCAAGTAGGGAATAAAGTCATTGCTAAGGGCAGGCGTTGGGGAGAAAAGCAGAAATGTAGGTCAAAAAAAGCAACAGCTGTGTAGGATACAGAAGTTCTGCTTTCTAATGTACAACATGAGGGTGACAGTTGAGAAAATTGTACTTAACAATTTTTAAAATAAGTGCGTTATGGCTGATGATGTCACAAAAGTTATGTGGGGCGATATGATGTTGCTCAGCTTCAGTCTAAGACTGTAAACATTTTTAAGAACATGAAAATAAAGACAAAACTATCTTCTGATGTAATCATAGTTTTCTCCCTCACAGCATTAGTGTCAATAACTAAATGCACAGATTTTATGAATATATTAAGAAATTTTCTGGTTTTATTGAATACTCATGTTATTAATAATGCATTACTTTATATAATTGTATAGTTTATGTATAGTTTTGTTTTCTTTTTATATAAGCTTACTATTTACATTATATAGACAGTTACAATTTTATCCTTATATTTTGACTTACCTAAGAAAAAAAACAGTCTTTAAAAAATGCAATATAGAATATTTTTCTTTTTTTCCTATTCTCTGGAATAATTTGAAAAACAGGTATTAGTTCTTGGAAAGGTTATTAAACTGCTCCTTAAAAACCATCTGCATTCACTGATTTTGACTGATGGACTCTACTAGTAATTAAATTTGTGTAAAAGCAATAAAATCAATCAGGATTTCTATTTCTATTTTGAATATTATCAAATAATTATATTTCCTATAAACATGTTTTCTTGGCTTTTAAAATTATTTTTGACTAAGTTGTAATCTGTGTTTTCTCCAAATTTATGTGTGCTTCCTTGGTACTATTGTTAGTTTATGTCTTGAGAAGCTTTGATCATTTCACTAAGGCTGACAGCTTGCTTGCTCAATGTATTTTAAAAGATCCAACTGTGTAATCATAATGTTTAAGCTCTCTGTTGTAACCCTGTGCTGTATTATGTAATGCACCTTTTCTTTAACTTTGCCTCCTTTTTGGTTGATTATGTGTATAAGGCAGACAAAAAAACCTACTTTATAATTTTCATGTATAGCTTTTTAAATTTATCCTTTTAGTGTTCAGCTTATTTATTTACTTTTACCTTTTTACCTTTTTTGTTTCTTTTTGAGACAGGATCTTGCTCTGTAGCTCAGGCTGGCTGGCCTTGAGCTCACTATGTAGCTCAGTCTGACGCCACCGTGTAGTGACCCTCCTGCTTCAGCTTCATGGATGCTAGGATCACAAGCGTGGGTCGCCACACCCAGGAGCGCAAAGCTTATTGATTTTAACTTTAGAATTAACAAAGTTATCTTAGTAACTTAAACGTAATTTCTCATGCTTACTGACCACATCTTCCTGATGTTTAGAATTTAAAACTTTGCATACCTACAGATTTGATGGGTAGGTTTCAAACTTAAGAATATTTAAGGAATCTTAATCTCCATTATAACTTGTCATGACTTCTTTTACTTTAATCCATTAAAATGATTTTTATAAATCTTAGTATATTTTTCTATTTTTGTTATTATTGTCATTTTAATTGCCATTATTATTTCCATTTTGAAAATACAGGTCTGATGCTTTAAAATTAAAATATACTTTGCATTATGCCAATTCTTACAATTTGTATGTCTGAAAAATGTGAATTGTGCCATAGTAAGCAGTGTCCTTGGTGTACTTGCAGACTTTAGGTACTGGTTTATTTCAATGGTTTTCCTGATTTTGTACTCAGTTGATCTATCAATTATTCAGAGATACATTTAACATAATTCATATCAATGTCCACTGTAGTTTATTAATTAATTTTTTATTGGTTTATGTTTTTGATGACATTGGATTCAAGTAAAAGATATATACAAATAGCACATAGTATAAATACATAGCTTCATGCATATAGGATATATGTTGATGGTTATCTAATCATCAAATATATATTGATTAGGATACTATTACCATAGAAACTTACACAATTCTAAAATAAATCTTTTTCCTTGACTTCATTAGATTATTTTCATTTATTTTATAAAATTCATACATTACATTTTTTGTGGCTTACTGTACTTTCATGTTTATGACACTTTACATATCAAAGGCTAAAATATATATATACAATATATATATATAATTATATATATATATATATAATTTCTAGCAATTATATAGTACATTTTCAAACCATTTTGATATTTCTGTTTCTTTGGTTCACCCAGAGCAGACCTTTTTCTCCGACTTGACTGGTGAGCTCCGGCAAGTGTGGTGAAATTTCCAGCCTCAAGGGCTCCCAACGCCTGGCTATACTTGTCTTTTAATTTAGCATTTGTCTATACCTTAGAGTTTAAAATTGTAATTCTTTTGAGAAGACAGTCTTTTTTCCTTTACTGGATCTGTGAATGAGTCATCTGTAAGTGAATTTGAATGGCCTACTCAGAGGGTATTCTTCTTAGATTACATTACCCTAACTAATATTTTTCTTGACGATAAACCCATTTTCACCAATTGTATTTAACTTTGCTAGTATAAGTAAAACTTTAGCTTTCCTATTTAGACAATAGAAATTTATTTCTGTATATGTGAATTACCACAAAGTGATCAATATAGATTTAGTTAAACAAGGGAATTTGGAAGACAAAAATAACTGCAGTGAGTGTTTCATCTTTCGCCATACTATTAACAGTTCTGTGACACTCATTTTCTTTGAGTATACTAAGATAAAGATACCCTTATTACAACAATTTGCACAGTATCCACAAACATCCACCAATGTACATTTTCATTTGATCCTCTAATGAAGCTAAAGTCTTCACTGTTTTGTATGTAGAAAAGCATATTGGCCTCATTACCATTAGTAATGATAATTGATTTTCCAGGGCATAATACGAATTTTATGCATGTCATTCTAACTGGGCTAATGAAATGATTTTGGTTGCCAGAAACATTTCAGTCTGGCTTTCTGGAGTGCAGCATTTACATGAGCTTCCAGAAATAAAAGCATTTATTTGCACCTCTAGACAGAAAATGTGGGTGTCTACAGACTGCCATACAGAGCTAACGAAACCCAATTGGACAATAAAAATCTTTTAAGTGTCTCTCCAGATGGCTGAGCCGCTGTTCCATCACGTGGACCTGCAACACCCTACTTTAGGTGATGGCAATTCTGCTGTGTATGAAACTTCAGGGGAGAAGTTGAGAATTCAAAGAACAGTCGTCCTCTTTGTTGTCGATCAATATTGTTAGCATGATGTTTGAGGTGTAATATTTATCATACCACTGCTGATAGGAGTACTTCAGTTTCTTTGAATAACAGAGTAAAAATAAACTTCTTTTACAAATAGTAGAAAATATCTAATGGCATTGAAAGGAAGAAACATGGCAAAGAAATTCAGTGATTAAAATGCTCGATATTCTATGAAGTCAATAGCATTTTTCTGTTAGAAAGAATGAAGACACTTCCCTTGCGTTTTGGATGATGCAAATTATTTGTGTGTCAATATAAGTTTTACAAAAAATGACTAATGATTATACAAATGTTTTACTTAGAGACCGTTATCTGAAATGGCAGCCAATAGCTTCTGGATGTATTAGATTTGACTGGTATTGTACAGATGTGTATAATTACTGCTTTGCTTTGCTTGAACAGAAGCCATCTGTTTATCATAGACTGATTAGAATATTTAACACATTGAATCATTTTAAACTTAATCTGAATTCTATTTACTTATTTATTCATTAATTCTTCCTTCCATGATATTTAAAGAATTACTGTAAGGATTCCGTAGATACTCCAAATTTGAAAACCTTGAATTATGAAGATAAATACTGACACTGATACTTTAAATTACTTTTTCCTACAAAAGACATTATTAAATCAAATTTTTAAAAGTGCTACCTTAAATAAGAATTTATTACACCTGTGTATTGAACAGATCAATTTATTCAACACAACCACGTATTAATGGGGGATTTTATAGATTTCTTAGTTTTTTTGCAACTGTTGTGATAAGCAAAGGAAAGATTCGCTTAAATTGCCGTAAGGTGGTAAACGACTGTAATGTTTCTTATCAACTGATTTTTGAGTTTGTTAAAAAACAATGGTCTTTTTCCAGTTATCTATAGTTTTATTACAAAATTATCCATAAAGCTGGGGCATAGTGGGTCATGCCTATTATCCCAGCACTCGGGAGACAGATTCTTGAGAGAAGATGTCAGTGAGTTTGAGGCCAACAGGGACTACACAGCAAAACCTGGTCTCAAAAAAAAAAAAAGAAAGTCCATAAAGTTAAACAAAATAAAATTAGCAATTACTGTATCTTAAGATTGTACAGGTCAGGAATTTGAGGAGGACACTGCAATGTTGCTGAATGAACTTTCTACTGGCAGTGGTGCCAACAGATATGGTTTCTTTGTACTTAGTTAAGGAATGGGTTGAACTTTGGGTCCAAGTTGGTGTTAATTAGAGTCACATTTTGGTTATTTAGAAGTGATGATTGCAAATCTGGGAGCTGTCCATGGACACAACTATACTTGGTTTCCTGTGTGTCCTGGGCTTCCTAGACCGTGTAAACCTCAGGGTATCTGAATTTTTTATTCTTACATCAGTCTCCAAACTGCAATTGCATTAGTTTATAAATTTATAGATTTGTTAACACTTTACTTTCACCTTTCCTGGGATACAAAATTTAGCTTTAACTTTATTATTTTTTAATATTGTTGCAATCATGCAGTCATTGTTTAAATTCACAGGTGTGCATTTGTCCACATTGGAGCTTAAGAATTTAGTATTCCTTTTTATTTTCACTTTTCTACTTATGTTTTGCATAACATTACTATTTTTATGAAAAATACATCCTTTCACATTTCTTTTGCTGAACTAAATATCCTTCTCCCACAGGCTTTTTTGCCTCTTATAACAACAATTAATTTCACTCAATTTTGAATCAAACATTTTTCTACATCCTTTTTAATGCTAATTTTAATGGTATTTTGGGACATAGTTTTGATTTTTGCATTCATAGTAATTTTTTACCTAATTAATAGAAACATAAAAGAGGTCATATTTATAGAGTTTCATTTGTTCTTTCAACATTTGTATACATTGCAACATTTACATCTGGTTACACATATTCATCTCCTCAAATATTTGTTACTTCTTATGATAAAAGCATTCAATGTCCATTTTATATCCTTTTAATATATGCAATATATATCATTATTCATAATCACTGTGCTTTGCAATAGCACATCTGATCTTCATATAACTGAAATTTGGTATCCACCAGCCAACCTGCCTCTATTCCCTACCCCTTGCTTTCTCAGCATCTGGTACCTAACATTCTGCTCTCCATTGCTATTAGATCAATTTTTTTATATCCTGCATGAGAGTAAAATATTGTGGTGCTTTTCATTTTGCACCTGGGTTATTTCCCTTAACATAGGGATACACAGTTGTATCTATGTTCTTATAAATGGCAGGATTTCTTCCTTTCTTATAGTTGAATTATTTGTATACATACATAAAGAACATATATATATATATATATTATATATATATATATTTTCTTTATTCATCCTTGAGATAATTCTTTGATTAAAGACTGCTATCAAGACTTCAAATATCTTTTTAAATATGTTCTGTGTTACAATGTGATGGCTTTTAACACATTTTCCTTATTCTTGTGTTCTCCTCTTGAGATTAGAATTCATTTACCTTGCTTAGCACTGAAATTAATTTTCATTTGAGAACTTATCAGACTTCCATTGTCATTTGTTTTCAAATTTATATATTTAAAGAAACCTCTTAATGTAACGTTCATTTCTTAATGGAGCTTTTATATGTCTAACTTCTACTTTTTGTCTTACATTTAATTTCTCAGCATCAAATTATTCCCACTTAGAACATTGCAATTGTCCTTGTTGATAGTAAACTAATTTTTAAAAACTGTTTTTGTCTTTACAGGATGAATTAATTTCTTTCTTTGATTGTTTCATCTCTCTGAAGAAGTAAAAAGAAAATACTGTGAAATGTGTATTTCATGTTAATCATTTATTTGAGAATCAAGTGAATCTGTTTACCTACTGAATATCCTGATTACCTGTCTACCTGTACCCACATGTAATGATTTATAATGCCTGACATTTTCCCCATTATGCCCTGGGGATCAAACCCAGGCCCCCTGCACTCAGTTCAAGAGCTCTGCCTCTGAGTTGCACTCCGAACTCCGTGTCTCTCTTTACTGATGTAGAAGGTCTTTGTAATTTTCCACTGTTGGATTGATACCTGAGGGACTGTGTTGTGCTCATGCTTGTCATTTGGACCATTTTTCTGTTACTACGTGTCCCTCAGTCTATATTTCACCCTGTCCTGTCTTTTTTCTTTTTTCCACTTAGCTTTTCCCTTGTGGTTTTCATCTACAAAACAGTTTTTAATCTTGGTGTACACTGAAGTTTCATGCTTATTTGAAGAACGTAAGGAGCCCATTCTTTGAAACAGTGAGTGGTTTGACTCTCTGGGTAAGGCTTCTGGTGGACTTTTCCACAAGTCTTGACTACAGGTTCATAAAAGCTTAAGGGAAGAGCAAAGGTCACTGTTAGCAGTGTATCATTTCATGTTTGAAGCTGGGGGAGTAACATAAACTATACACCTGACCGCTAGCCTCCATCGTGAGCCTGATGTCAGTGATTATTGAGTTTTAAACGTAAGTCTTTTTCTTTTTTTCTTTTTTTCTTTCTTATGGTTACTCTGCAGGACAGAACTGCTGACAACTCCCACCTGGCTCCAGTCATGGCTTTGTACTGCTCCTTGTTCTCGGTTTTAAATTCGTCCTTGATTTTTAAAGATTTCATTTTGTTCAATTGACTTTTGCATTTTACTTAATTTCAATTTTTATATAGGAATTATATAATTTGGGATAAAAATTGGGTCCTTAAAATTACAATATTATAGTGAATGGCAGCTGAAATTGCATTACTACTTGTTGTAATAATCACTTCCAGTCTTCAACAATTTGCTCTGTAAAGTTTAGACGACTTAACTGACAAAATGTTCATATGATGCTTTTGTTTTAATTTTAGGTATCAAATAAACGAAATTAGTTTTGGGCCGGGGGTTTAGCTCAGCGGCATAAGTGCCTACTTGGCAAATGCAAAGTCATGAGTTCGATCCCCCATACCAAAAAATAGATAATAATAACAAATAAAATTAAAAATAAAGCTGGTTTCAAATTTTCACCAAATTAACGTTAAGTTTTGAGTAACATTGTATATTTTATGTGTACATTCATATTACATATGTTTATATTACACATATGTATATCACCGAAAGCAATACTCTGAGAGATGTAATTAAAGAAAACTGAATGAAATTTTAGAAATATAGAGACATTTCATAAAATATCATAGTTTGGATTTAGCCAAGATAAAGTGAAGAATATCAGTGCTGAGTCTAGCCTCTGGGCACTGGAAGGTCCTCAAGACACTAACAGCACCGAGTTAGCTGTGGTTCAGGACATACTTTGGTTGACAGTGGTAGGTACAAAAATAATTCCTGCTCTCCTTTGCATAACATATCCAAAGAAATGGCTTCATGCATTGTTGGACTTCCCTTGTCATCTGAATCTCTGATTTACTGCCTGCAAGCAATATGTGGCCCTGCAGAGTGCTTTATGTGAATTTCAAATACATTTTTCCTTTTGTTTGATATACTTTACATTTTTCAATACTCAGCAGAGAATTAGACTACATTAAGTAGTATATAACTCAATACATTCATCATTAATATGTACAATACAACATTAAACATTACATAAACTGATGTTTACATGTAATATTTTAAATGCCCTCACAGTATATTATATGTAATATCAGTAAGACTTTCAGTTAGTCATTTTTAATACATTTTTATGCTCATGAATAATTTTATTTTTGTTTTTGTTTTAGTTTTGTATGATTATTTGAAGAATGGAATGATTAAGGGAAGAATATTGAGAGAGAGAGAGAGAGAGAGAGGAGAGAGATTGACAATTTTGTGTGGAGACTACATCCTACTATGTTACACGTTAACATACTCAACTTTTGTAGTTAAAAGGTTCTCATATCTCTGTCTCTGGAGTAGCGGGCAGTCTGGATCTATGCCCCTATACCGAGCTGAGAAATGTTTTTGTAGTTTAGGTATGAGACTGTTTATACACTCATCTTTATATTCAGTGTGCCTGCCTTAAGTATTTTATC
This sequence comes from Dolichotis patagonum, assembly GCA_004027295.1. Taxonomy (NCBI): domain Eukaryota; kingdom Metazoa; phylum Chordata; class Mammalia; order Rodentia; family Caviidae; genus Dolichotis; species Dolichotis patagonum. The sequence goes on from PVJX010009802.1 coordinate 24,323, forward strand.
GTTATTAAAATAGACTAACAATAGTAGGAATATGAAAGTGACAAACAGCAATGAGTAATACATTCAACAATATATCAAAAAATGCTTAATAGTATTGAGGTCATAGTTTTATTTTTATTGTTCATCACAATTTGTGATTTGACATGTATTAAACTTCTGTCTTATATTTTATATTGTTAGAAATTTATATGATAATAAACTTGATTGAGTCAAAACATTGAAAATCTAATTTTACCACATAATTTCTTTCAAAAATGAATTTGTGTCAAACATTAAGATACAGAGAGTGACAATGGCTCTGGACAGGCATGTCGTGCTCTGGATATGCTGTGTGTGGTGGGTTAAAAGCTGCTGGGCAGTGTAACACCAGCTGCCCTGGATCAGCATGGTGCTGAGTGAGGATGGTCCGCTTGAGGATGGTTGCTAGAGCTGGAGTTGAAAAGAGCCGTTGGTTCTCCACAGTGCTGTTTGGTGCAGTTGGTTCTCCCATGTGTTCTCCTGGAGGAACTTGCTGTGCTTCCTGGTATCAATTTGGCTGTTGTCATCATCAGAAGAGCTCGGGACTTTGCTGTTGAGAATGATTATGATTCACTTTAGGGGAGTTTTGGTCCTTACATTGAGCATCGCTTCCTGGCTCTGGAGGGGAGGATGTGTGCTGCTCAGTCTCCAGAGGGAGCCTCTCATGCTGATATAAACTCAGCTGTTCTCATCATCAGAGAAGCTTGGGACCTCACTGCCCCTAAGGATGGCTGTGGTATTTTTCGGGGGAGCTTCGGTTGTTATTTTGGGATTTGAATCCTGGCTGCAGAGCATCACCTTTAGCTTACTGGCACAGATCCTTCATTCCACTATTGCAGACTTTCTAGCTTCCACTGCTGACCTATGGGTCTTCCCAGTGCAGATCCATGAAATAGATTTACATGAGTCATTGTCCTGAGCTCTAAGCCGCCAGTTGGACACATGGGAGGTAATACCACAGGCTCTAGGTCTTCAGCTTAAGTAATGTAGGATATTATCATGTTATCAAGGCCCTCAGCTGAATTCTCTAGGTCTTCAGTGTGTGGATAGATCTCTTGTACTTTTAGTGTTTAACTCATTGGGTGACCCTAATAAATACTACTATAATTCATAATTGTATTTATGTAATTGTTTTTGATTGATTTGAAACTTTGTACTCAATCTAGAGTGGCACAGAATATTAAAAGAGAAGAGGAAACTAGATAAGAAAGAATTAAATGAGGGCACAGAGGGAGTCACCACAAAGAAGGCTGTGGTGGCTCTCTGCAGGCAAAGGGCAGGTTCTGCCTGATTTGGCTCCAGTGGGGGAAGGGCTCTTGGGGACTGATGTGATCTGATGTATTTTGTAAGAGTGCAGGGGATTGGGTAAATCTTCACATTCATGAGCTTTGGCAAAGACTTTTGGGAGGAAGAAGCCACAGGGGCTTCTGGGAAGAAGGAGTTGTGCATTCTCATGGTACAGTTTTGAAATGTCGCCATGATGATTGTACTGTCTCTCAGGTGGGGCATCTATCAGTTTTCCTTGCAATCAATCCTTGACTACAAAACTGTGTATCTAAGACAGAAAGGGGAGAGAATGTTGAACTTTCTGAAAAGAATAAATGTGGAGTTAATAAATGAGCTTGTGGCTAAAGAAAATTAGAGTAAATGATAAGTCTACAAATAACAAAAGAGAATAATACACAGAACCACTAACATTTTTTAAAATTTATTTTCTAGATATATTATTTATTTTATGCCTCATGTGAGTTACCTAACCTTGTTTCTAATATTTGCTTTGGAGCAATTTTGTAGGAAGAAATTCTCTTATGAATTTCTTTGATTTCTATTGTATAAATGTTTAAATAAATCTAAGACTTACAATACCATATGTATAGAATTTTCTCAAGTTCATTAAAATATCAAAATACAAATTAGTTAAGCTTTTAAATTCTGTTGGAAATATATTTCTTTTTGGTTTTTCAAAAATACAGAAGAAATTAGTTTTCTGTTGGAGAAGTAATGTATAATTTTAATACACATAAAGACAACATAATTATAACACAATTTGAATTGTTACCAATAATTGAGATAATGTTTTCAGATATTAATCATAATTCTACATATACATATTTCCTTGGAAGTTGCTTTTAGTTACGTCTTTAATAAACACATTTTATATATATTCAAATTTGAAAAAATATGCTTCTTTAATTCTAAATAAGGAGGCAAATGATGACTGCTTTGGGCTTAATATTTATATTGCTATTAATTTAAAATTTACTTATCTACATTAGTTTTAAATATTAGTATTTGTATTTGTATTTATCTACATTAGTTTTAAATATTAGTATTTTAAAGCATCAACTTTCCTTGGAATATTCTAACTGAAAGTTTTGATGTTAGTTGTTTAGCAATGATTTAGTTTGAAAAGCATTGCTTCTTCACTGTACTACATGATTATGATATGCAAACTTTAAACTTTTGTTTAATATATTTTTACCTTATACCTGAAAGCAAACCTTCTCCCATGTTGACATGTGAGGAGCTGATTGGAATTTTCTTGCGCACATGGGGAAAGGAAGGAGGAAGTTGTAATCAGGGAAGAAGGAGGAAGTGGCTGTCAAGGTTAGCATCCTCAATTTGACCTTCTCCCATGTTGAACTACGGCCATGATGTCCTGTAATTTACTCTAGGGAAAAACTCTTTGCAGCTGTCACCTTGGAGTTCTGAGGGCAGAGATAACTTGTAATAAATGGTTCATTTATAAATGCATACTACAAAAAAAATGAAACTACAGATCTTGGCAATTTTTAATTTTGTTTTCTGATACAGTGTAATATAATTGTGATAGCTCGGACCCCGGAATAAAATCCAAGGAAGCAAGAAACCAAATTTGGGGAGCAAAGGCTTTTATTTCTAGGCCTAGTTGACACAGTCTCCTCAGGATTGACCCAAAGACTGCGCGCCTTACAGCTAAGGGGAGTGGCTTTTAAAAGCCAAAAACCACAGGAATGCTGTCAGACTGTTGACACAGCCAGATAGAAGTTAGGACATACAGAACTTTGGAATCTTCTTTTCTAGGTTAAGCATTTTACAGAACAGCACAATTTAGCACATTTTATGATAGACCACCGGGTAGGGAAGGAGGTTACCAGAAACCGAAACTTAAGTTTATGGCCTTTCGGGAAATTGAAACTTAACCTAGATAGATAGAGGGGGTTGTAAGGCTGGTGTCCAGTAAAATGAAACTTAAGTAAGAAACCGAATTTGGGTCACTTTTGGGAAAGGGGGGGCGATGCATACAGAACAGAATAGCAGTGCTTTGGTTAAGATTTAGGCTACAACAATAATGTTAAATATTTATCTGTATTTTAGAGTGGTCAAATTGCATTGAGGCCTGAATTAATTCCCTTAACATTGTTGTCTCAAGGTACATCCAATTTCTTGCAAATGAGTAAAAGTTATCCTTCTTTACGACAGTAGAGCACTTTATTGTATATAAATACCACATGTTCTTTATTCATGGTTTCATAAGTATAGAGGTAATTTTACAGTTTAGCTCTCATGGGTTGTGCTCCTATAAAACATAAGTATGTGCATAGCACTGATGTGTTTAACTCTTTCGGGAAGATACCTGGTGTGGAATATTGGTCAAATGAAGTTCCTGCTTTTAGCTTCTTGAGGACACCCCATACAGATTATCACACACTAGTCTATATTCTCACCAATGATACAGAACTGTCTCTCCCCAACCTGGCAGGATGTGCTATTGTTCGACTTCTTAATGGCAGAGATCCTTTCTGAATTAAGGAGGAATCTCAGTGTCATTTTAATTTGCATTTTCCTAATGACCAGAGATGGTGAGTCTTTTTTTATGTAACTAGTGGCCATTTGTACTTCTATGTCAATAACTCCTATTCATTTCATTACCCATTAGTTGATCAGGCTTTTTTTGAGGGGGAGGTCTAATAATTTGAGTTTTTTATATATGCTATCATCCCTTTGTCTGAGGAGTGACTAGAAAAATGTTTTCCCATTTTGTATGTTGCCTCTGCCTTCTGTTTTCCTTGCTGTGCAGATTTTTAAAAATTATATACAACATCATTTGCTCAATCTTAATTTTATTGCATGTGCAATAGAGGTTCTAATATTTTAGCAAATGCACATAATATTTTAGCAAATACACTAAAAATCATAAGATGAAAATATAGCCAATCTCCTATATATTTAGTACTGAATTTATATACAGCAGGCACATAAATGCATGCCATTTTACTCAATTTTTTATTGCTGTAAGGTGTATAATGTGATATTTTGAAATTAATGTTTGTAGTAAAATAATTATCATAGGTAAATAAATTAACATATACTCTAAATTAGTTTTTTTGAATAATCACTTAAAATTTGATAATTAAACCTGAAACTTATAACTAAACATTGTATACTTTTAAAAATTTCAATTACTCATTTACATAAACTGATATTTTTGAAAATTTTATTGTAACATGGTAATGCAATCAGGTCAAGCAAATAGCTAGAAAAATTCATTTGTTGTAAAAATATAAAATGTGCATATTGTATTTATGAAACTGAATGCAGAAGTTTGTTTTTATCATTATTCTAATATGAAAAGATAACCTTTGCCATTACTCAAAAACTATAATTTTGGAGGAATTTAACTATCTGTATCTTCTAGCAGTCATTCTGCTTTTTTAAATTAGTCATTTATTTATATATTTTGGGAATTGTAAAAATTCTGGAAAATGTTCAAGTGTCAAAAATTACACTGTGTTAACATTATATTTAAACTTAATGGAGAACCTTTTAACATACATTAGTAAGCCAAGGTATTGCTCAAATAAGAGGTTACCCTCTTATTTGACAGAGCATACCTAAGAATTTTGGAAAAATTCAAATAACTTCTATATTTCTTTTAGGCAATAATTAGATCAAGGGAGCAGCCTCCTAGAATAAAAACATGATGCTGATGCTGGGTTGCCAATTAAACTTTTAGTGATAAGTTGTTTGACTCTCTACATTTCAGGTTGCTTCATTGTCTGTGTGTCAGTTTTACTGTTACTTCATACATATTGGTAACTAGAACTCAGTACAAGGCAGTTCAGAAGGCTTTAGGGTAAATATTTCTGTAATGATGTAACTCCTACTATTATGTAATAATTTTAGGATAATTGTAAGTTTTAAAATCCTGTTATATGTCTTAAAATGCATACATTTTGATATATTTTTGAGAATACGAATGTCCATAATAAAATAGCAAACACCAATACTATTTACCAATATTTCAAGGCATTGTATCATTTAAGTTAATAATCAATTAGATTTCTTTACATTTTTTGCTTAGATGGGACATAATTCTTTCAGAAATGATAAGAAACAAGACAGCAAATTTCTGTACTTCTTATGCAAATTTAAGTACCTTAAAGACTCCATTAAGATCTCCAAAAGCCAGGGTTTAATTATGGTTAGAGTCACTCATTATTAAGCATTCATGTATTCAGAGGAGATTATCTGCTTTCCTCCCAAAAATCTACTCACTGCCTACAGTATTATGGTCAAAAACTTCTCTATCTGATGTCTTTCACTTCTTAAATACAGGTCTTGATATCCTGCTGCTTTCACTGCTTCCTAAGAAATGGCAAAAGTTACAGGAAAAATTTACAAGATCCTGTGGTTCTAGGAAAGAAGACATCGTCCAAAATAGTATTAAATTATTCATAGGACTTAGTTTCACAATGCTTTTTGTATTTATTTATTTATTTGTTTATTTATTTAGGTACTTACAACCTTGCACTGCCAGACATGTGCTTGTATCCTGAGCTATATCCCCAGCCCTCAATTTTCATCCTTACTTTTCATACTAATATGGAATTTTTCTCATCTTAGTAGCTTACATGAAGCACCCATCATCCATATTTTCTACCTCTATCAAACTGTATTTCAACCTCAGCCCCTTCCTTTTCTGGTTAGCTAGAATTCCCTTGATATTTTTACTTTTTTTCCCCCTCAGTACCAAGGTTCTTAAAACAATATAATTTTTTTCTAACTTTGAATTCATAAAAATATTAATAGGTTCCCCTGGAATATGAAAGTAAAATTCTGCCTTTTTTATACAGTGTTTGGCACTGTTACCTGTGATTTCCATCTGGCATGTTGCTGTTCTCCTAATATTTCACTGCACAGAGCAACATCTGGTTGTAGAAATATATAGTGTGATATTCTAGGATGGGCAGAAAATAGGAAAAGGGCCAGGATAAATTACAATAAATAAATATTTTTAAAATCTCAAATAATATATAACTCTTAATGCTATCCAATACAAATGTATCATTATTAGTATTGCAAATACATTAAAATAGTTATTAATTGAATTTCCACTATATAATACTTGAAAATGATTTTCTGCCCAATTAATTAGATACATTAATTAGACACAAAGTTAACTAATCTCTGTTATTCCTGCCCACTCTAGTTTCCCTGTTCAGTTTCAAGGGATCTGTGTCTTAGGTGACTAACAGTTCATGTTTGTAATGATATGTCTGATACAGGACAGTAGTTTTCTAAATTAAATGTTTGTATAAGACTTTAGAAATGTTTTCATGTATGCTTATGAATATTTTCAATGATTACATCTTTCAGATGAAAAGCTCTTTGTAGCATGTGCTATAATATCTGCACCCTTATTTTTTCTGCTCCAGCCAAGCTAAGTACTAACTCCACTTTTCATTTTCTCGCAGACTTGCTATGAAAACATTTTAACCACCTGTTGTGTTCAGCAGTTTCCGTTGGTTCAAGTTAATCAGTTTCCCCAGAAGCATCTTTCCCTCTTTAGTTCAATTCCAGTTAAATATGAGTCCTACAAACCATCTGGTCCACATGCAGTTTATTTTCACAGAGCCCAGACAGATAGCAGGAGTCAGCAGTGGCATGGACCGATGGAGCTGGGAGGTCAGCGACTGACCACGTCTCCATCTGCAGACTATTCCTGGAGCGGCGAGATTCTTTCCCACCATTCAAGTCTCTTTCCTTCTGCCTCAGTCACCATGTGCTTCTTATACAAAGAGAATTTAAGCTATTCCTGTCAGGCCCTGTTTGTCTTTAAGGTTTGTAAGAGTTACATCTGTGCTGAGGTGACTTTGTTTCCTTGGACTTCCTGGTACAGCATACCAGGACTGAAAATCCTGGGCCAGATTGTACCACACTGCCACATGATCCGGTGTTGGTGAACAACTCTGTGTGTGTGTGTGTGTGTGTGTGTGTAAAACTGAACTGGCCATGTACATTCTCCATTTTTCACAAGAGCTTTAACCTTGAGTCACACCCTCAGCCAGGTGTATAGTTTCCAGTGAGGCTTTTTTGCTGTCCTTACCATGTCAGGTCCTCACCTACTGACTCTCAAGAAATGAAGCATCTTGGGATAGCCTAAGCTTGAAAACAGATCCTCTTGTGAGTCAAATTCTGAAAAATGGATATTCTTTGGGAGGATGAGGAAAGCTCGCAACATAAACAGCACCAGATAGAATGACAGGAGGTCCTGGAAATTTAAGAATTGGAGTTCATAAGTACAGGAGTGAGGGCTGCAATGGTGTTAAGGGTGCTCTGGGGCACTGCACGGGGTGACAGCTGAGGCAGTTTTGGAGTCTCGCTCTGCTAGCAGCCAATAGAATGTAATTGTGGTTTCAGTTTGCATTCCTTTTATGACTCATCAATGTAAATAGCATTTCCTTTATGTCCTGGCAATTTGGATATCACTTGGGAAATATTCTTGTATTGCATTGCCTCTTTTCTTTTGTTTTACATATTATGAATATGTTTTCCTTGTTATTAATTTTGGATAATCTTATTGTAAAGATTCATTGCAAATACCAATACAACTATGTAGGTTTCTTTTAACTCTGTAAAAGATTGATTTGAAATTTCATGTAACTCGATTTGCCATACTTTTCTTCTACAGTTATTGCTTTATATATTCTGAGTAAGAACTCCTTGCCTCCTTCAAGTGTAGGCTTATGCTAACTTATAAAAGCTTTATGATTTTAATTTTATATTGAGAGCCACAGTCAAAATAGATTTGACACTTCTATGTAATATGAAGAGTGAAGACCCAAGGATCTGTTTATCATCACAAAAACAGTTGAAATAGCAAGTTATTTAAAAAGTATAATTTTCAATATTCTATTACCCATCTTCATAATTTCAGTGTTTCCATATATGTGTCTAATTTTGAATCTTTTATTCAGTTTCATAAGTTTCACATATTTATTTTTGTGTCAATAAGCAATATTAAAATTCATTCAATGCATTTTTTTCATTGCATCATAAAACATTTTTAAGAATATGAAAGAATCAGCTCGGTTCAAAATAACATTCTTGGAAATCATTAAGACTTTCAAAGTTCACAATTAAATCATATCATCTAAAATTAGGTAATTAATTTTATTAAAATTATATTTTTTTTATTGTTATAATTTGCACTAGAGAGGACCTTTGGCTTAACAGATGTAGATAGTGGTGATAATGGCAAATTTCCATCATTTCCAATCTCATTGAAGTGCTTTACATTTGCTAGGATATTTGCAATTGAAATTCTCCTAATATGGTACGAGACTAATAAAATTTTATTTTCATAATTGTAAGCATTCATCATATGTTCAATTTCATGACTTGTTTTGGAATTTACTGAAATAATCATAACTTGTTTTGCAATGTCAGATATCTTTTTGAATATTAAACTAAATTTCCTAGTGTATTTGAATACAATATGTGTTGCACATTGAATTTGTTAATACTGCATTTAAAATATTTGCAATATTATTTCATGCATTTTCTTGATATAAAATTTTATTGAGGTGTGTAATACTTCATGAAATTAAATGTTTTACAATATTCATATTTTTATTTGTTAAATTCTCTACATTTATAGTGATATTGTATTTGTCATCTTTGAATTTGGAAAATTGTGACTTCTCTAGTTTTTCCTTAGTCTTTCCTGATTATTATTCTCTCTAGTGAGAGAATAAATGTGTGCTGCTGATATTGTTTAGCTCATATTTAATTCTCATTTTATGTACTTCTATAAATTTTATTACCATTTTAATTACATTAATTTTGCCATTACTTTTCTAATTTTGGAGAAGATGATTTGATGATTAACTTCTGACTTTTTCATTATGCATTTAAGGATATCCACGTGTGTACATGTATCTTTATGTGTATATTCGTACATCCTCAAATATAACCATGCACATGCACACACACCTTTTCAGTGAAATTTTAACTGCAATACACATTTTCTGACAAATTATATTATATCACATATTCAAAATGTTCCCACTTGATTCTTTTACCAATGAGTTTTCAGGTATAGATATCTTACTTCCCAAAAATGACGAAGATTAACTTTTTAGTTATGTTGAAATATGAATTATAGATTAATTCTTCTTTGGTCTAATTCTTCCAAAAGTTCTGTGCAAAGTCTTCAGCTCATCTTTATTTAGATGTATTTAAAAACTTATTTAGGGTAACAGGGATGAAACTCAGAACCTCACACTTGGCAGGTAGGTGCTGTACCACCGAGCTAAATCCCTGGCCGCCTTATCTTTTAAATTTATTGACATTAATTATAATTATTTAAAGTATTTGTCTTACATATACCATATCTAGACATGTAAACTGGTATTATTCTCCCATTTTCCTTTTCTGAGCTTATTGTAAATTAATGAGGAATATTTTGCATTTATATTTTGTATTCTGTATTAAAATATTTTGAGATAATTTGAAGCTCCATATTATATTTTCTTCATACACAAATAACTTACTAAAAGAGGTTATGGTAGGTAAGATAGTGTAGATCAAAGAAAACCTGTGTTGATGTGGAGGTACATTTTCAAACTTGTGGGATGGACCATTTCATTTTTAGTTTTATAATGTAGCTATAAAGATATCACAAATGAAAGATTTTGATACTTAGAAAAATCTCTTAGATGTGTCAGATTTGATATCCAATTTTTGTTTCCTAGATCTTCTTACTGGCAAGCATTTTGTTAGAGTTTGAGGCCTTTCAGACACTGGTTCTTCATTAACAAATATGACAAGTTAAAATTAAAGAATGATTATAATGATCATCAGGTCACATTTCTCAATAATGTCTTATTCTTCAACTCATTTCTGCCTTGGAAACTTGAAAAGATCATATTTATATGGCTATCTGTATTTAATTATTTATGAAGATTTGTTTGCCAAACATGGCAAATACCATTAGTGAAGGTGAAATTCTTATGTAAGTATTTAAATTACTAAGCGAACAAATACAAAATTACTTTGTGTCTAATCGGTCAGTAAAGTAGATCATGGTTTAAGATTGGCATGAAAAAATAATTTATTTCTTTTGCTACATTTGCACTTTTCTAAAAAAAAGTGTAAATCTAGTTAAATGTGACCAAAATAGAATGATAGAAAGTAATGACCAATAATTGTTGTATGAGATTAACATAAAAATAATATTGAACATTTACTACAGGCCAGACACTGAGGTATAACCTTTCTACTAATTTTGCTCCAAACCTGATAAAAAGTTGTATATTTCAGGTTATCAACTGAGTTTTATCCTGTAAAATATCTTATCTTGTAAGGTTTCTTGTCCTGTAAAATATCAGTGTTCCAGTAAGAAGTGGAGATAGTTCTCACAGATAGATCTAGCTCTAGATCTTTTCTATTATTTTGTTTCAAGTGAAAAATCTTGGAATTTATTTAAAAATATAAAAATGTTCAGTTCTCTAACTGAATGATATTAATTCAAGTGAGTGAAAATTATATGCAGTTCATTCACTGTACACTTCTGATAGCCGGGGAGGCTAGGTATTATAAATCACAGCTTGGAGTCAAGAAGTGCTTCCTACCAGGCATGTGTCTGAGTGCTCCTCCAGATTTTCTGAGTGGGGAATTTGATTTTTAAAGCCAGTTCAATTGCATATACATTAAAACTAATGAGCAGTACACATGAAAAATTTTTCTAAACCAAAATTTTGTCATTTTATATATTTTTCTTGAAATTAAAGTATGCAAAACAGGTAGAGACCATCCTTAGAGACTACCATGAGAGCCAGTTTACCTTGACAGGTTTTAGCATTACTAATACTTGGTTTCTTTACTTTTGTTTTTATGTCAGTTTTTTGTTTACTTGTTTGTTTTTTCAACATTTGGATTCAACTTATGAGCATTCTGCCACACAGGAATATCTCAAACTTTTAGATTATTTTATTTTGTCTTGAAACCTGCCCAGGCTAGCCTTGACTTTTAATTTTGCTTCCCTCAGGCTTTCCAATAGCTGAGTTAAAGGCATAAACTCCCAGAACTGACCTATGCAATGTAAAAGGTAGTTACTCAGTCAGAACATTTAACCAAATAAACTTTCTGGCCTGTAATCTGTATGTATGATAACTAATTTTATAGCATAAATAAGTGAATATAATGCTGGAAAATACAGGGAGGATGGAAAGAAAGGAGAAAGAGAAATGGAATGTATTAGTATATATACCAATTCCCTACAATAAGTGTACTTATCATGTATTGCAAATATATGTTAATAAAAGTAAAAAAAAAGACATAAAGCTTTCTGCTCCTAAGAATATGATATCCATTTCATCAGAAGTGTTCCTTCAAGCTTTGTGAACTTCAGCGTGATCGTAATAGTTGCTTAAACTCTTTCAATTCAAGTTTATCAAACCTTATATAACACGAATCAACAACATATTAATCTACACCAAAAATATTTCTGGTGGGAAAATGTTACAGGAGAGAATCAATAGATGACCTAAATTTTCCCTGTGTAATTACAGCAGTGGAAAACTGTAAAGCAAGGCAAGATTCAGAACGGTCACCGTGAGACTACTTGAATTTACAAAACGTGTTTCAATCAGTTATGCCTGTGAGTACTATCCATATGGTTTAGTGCTAGTATACAATTTTTTTTGTGATTGATGTGTTCCCATATCTGAAAATTGCAAAATGGATTTTCAGTGTTCTTTTGTCCTACTAGAAAATTCACTTCAGTGTAAGAGAAACTTATTTTGCAAATTTATTAATAAAGGAATATTAAAAGCTTTTCCCATTCAAAGATAAATTTTAATATCCTGCTATTTCAAACCTTTCAAAAGGTTTTAAATTAAAAATTGTTCCAATATATTATAGCAGTTAATCTTGACTTAAATTTCTGCTATTATCTCCAATGCTGTAGGTCTAATTTAATGATGGTGTATTGGTACACTATTTATACATTGTTTTTGTATGTCCCGTGAAAGTTACATTGGTTCCTTCATTGTTACTTTTATATTTGGATAGTTCATAACCAAGTTTATCATGTGCATACATGTATGTACCACTGAAACATTTCAAAAAGTGATTAGCCAAACATAATTTTAAATGCTGTGTAAGTAAAACATTGAATTTTAATTAAAAGACATACAGAAGTCACACTGAGACTACTGTGTTGGAAAAAATTTCAACTGCCTTCCTTGATTATATACTCCAGAGAACATATCCAAAGATTTGTATTTCCCTGCCTAAATTTACAAAAAAATGTAGAACTCATATCTATTCATACTGAAAAAATAACCCTGAAATGTACTAAATCATCTCCAAAAACAACATATTTGTAATAGGCAGCTACTAAAGAATTTCTTAATTCATACATTTTGAGTATAACATCCTTCCAAGACCTTTGGATGCTTTTATGCTGTTACTCCTAAATTTGTGCTTATCTTTGAGTCTTTTCATTATCTTCATATATTATTTTCATGTGTTGTTTCCAGACATTTGATTGAAAAAATTACCACCGCAGATAATTTTTCTCACTGTACTCTTTTCTCTCAAGTTTCTCAACATTTCTGGTGTACCATTCTTAATCAATTGTAATGGGTGTCATATGTCTCTGTCATATTTCTGAAGTGTTAGTCCCTTCTAATGGTAAATAGATGAATCTTAGGCCACCACAATAAACTATAAAGGCTATTTTTTCCAGAACTCCTGAGAAACATAGTGCTACAGGCAGCTGAGCCAGTTAGAAATATTATAGCCAGTCAGACCAGCCGGCACAGAGGACCAGATATCTGATGACATTGGAGGGGACACACACCTCTTGCTGTGGGGCCAGATCTCAAAACCAAAGGCAAAACAAATGCAACCACACCCTTAAGTATAATCCTTAGGGATTAAGTCTGGATCACCTTGAAGTCAGGAGTCACCATTCCAATCCCTAGGAAGAGTCACTGCTCTCTAAGAATGCCCGCTTTCTACGTGGCTCGCTTCCCCACTTGTCCCTAATATAATCAATTTTACCTAAACTTTGATCTTATTGGCTAAGTATAGTTATGTCCCACCTTATGCCCATCTTCTTTGTGAGCTCCCAGTCTTCTCTTGCCTTGAATCCATGGTTTTACTCTATAAAAATCCTTGGAAAAGACAGAGTCCGTGGCAACCTTCTTGGGACCCCTTCTGTCTCTCTTCAGACAGAAGCTTTCTTTCTCTCAATAAATATATTCTAGTCTTTACTTCCATTGTTCCTAAAATTCATTCTTTAATTTTAGAGAACACGAGCTCATACCGGACACAGTAGGTCAGGAATTTCATTCCCCTATATCATTAGGAATCAATACAGACCATAATAAAATTATTTAAAAGCCAGTTAAAATCATTAACTCAACTCCAGCCAAGATTCTTAATAGATTTCTACAATAAAACCAGGAAATTCAGATATTAATTTTTACTCATCTTCCATTTTGTTTTCATTTTGTACACTCTGGAAATTTATCATTTTTCTGGATTTAGAAGACAGTAACATCAAAACATAACATATGAAGCAATTGATGTGCCTTGCCTTTTTCAGATTTCATACAAATACCCTAACAGTTTTTATGTTAGAACAATATAGCAATTATGTAATGTGATGCACTAATATATATTTTATTATATATATGTTTTTATTCACAAATTTTTATTATATATATATTTTTAATATATATATTTATTATATATATTTATTCACAAATTCATTTTAGTGTAAAGTAAAACAAGTGATATATGAGTCCTTTCTAATTGTTTATCAGTTATCAAATAAAGAAACTCAAACTAATGACCAATAAATGATTCTGAACAATATAAATTAGGTACATTTATCCAATTAAAACAGAATAAAGTAAAACTGGATGAAAAAAGGAGGTTTCCAATAGTCTCCCAATAGATTTGCAATTATGTAAACATTTCTTGTCTTCTTTGCTATATAATATAGAGGTACCTAAATATTATTTTCCAATAATAATTAAGATCTATGATTCAACATGGTGTGTAACAAAATATTGATCCTTTGGAGTCAATTTGGCTTTTCTAGGACTTGAGCTTAACCCAAAGAAAAACTGAGAAATTTGTATATGGAAAGTAGAAAAATATGCATTTAACTAGTAGAGGGGTATCAGATGAATATTATGGGTGTATAGAACATTAATATCTATTAAACTCAAGAATAACTTCAAGGCTTAAAATGCAATGAAGAGAAATAAATTTTAAGGCAATCATGTCATAAACCAGATGATTCGGAGAAATTTACCAACATTAGTTATGATTTCTGCCACAGGATTGACAAAAGGAAATGCTCTCATGAGTATGAATTGCCATTGTTATGATGTGAATTTAATGCCAGCTGATCATCTCTCTGGAAAGTAATTGGAACGTGACACCTCTAAACTCATCAAGAGGATTAACCCACTAATGAGATTACAGTGGGATAACACTATCAGGAGATGACAGAACTCGGGGGTGAGGCCCCATGGAGTGGAGTGGATTAAGAGACATTGCTGTGGGAAGTGTATTTGGTTTCAAACCCTCCCTCTCTGGTTCTTTCCCTTGATCTCTACTTTCTGGCCATCTTGAGTAGTTTCAAATCCTCCACTTACACTCTATATCCTTTCTTTTGAATTTCTATTTTATATCTAAGAGGCTGCTAGTTAATTTCTCCAATTGTCAAGAAAATCTATAAAATCCAAATGTGTATTTAGCTTGGCAATGGTATGGAAATAATTCTTAATTAAACTTACCTAATTATGGCCAAATTTATGGCTGTGAAATTAATTTCTTCTCAAAGGACATTTATATCATCAATTTATATTTCTTCTTTCTTTACTTTACAAATGCTATTCAGATTTCAATACATGATGAATGCCACCTCATCATTCATTCATTTAAATAATGCATCCCTTTCAGACCATTATAGTACTTTATGATCTTTTTAAAAAAAGATAGTGCCTTGTGTGATGGTATGAAGCAAGTGAGATTTAATGGGCTAAATAATTAACTCTGTAATCTTGGGCTTAGTCTTATGAACAGCAGTTTCTTCTGTTAAAAAGTCTTTATAGACTGTTTACTTAAGTATTATGACATTTGATAGGCTATACAGTGTGTACAACAGAATCTGAAGCAACATAGGAAAGGAATAAATTATATTTTTCTCTATTAATTTGACAACCAGGAGAATCAATTCTGGTCTTATCATACCAGCAAAAGTCTGACATTCATATTTATTTCATACACCTTACCTCTACATATTTATACATTCAGTCAATGTTTACTGTGTGTCTACAGTATATAAAACATTGTGTAAGCATCTAAGCAAATCCATGTGAAACTGAGATGAAATTGCATAGCTTTCTTCATGGGACTGGCCCTTGACCCAAAGTCTAGGTTCTGTCCAAATGAATTATAACAGGATAGTAAAATGTAGACGACATTCCAATTTACAAATATAAAATGAAGAAATTAAGTTAGCCATAGAAGTGAT
The DNA here is from genome assembly GCA_004027295.1 of Dolichotis patagonum. Classification (NCBI taxonomy): domain Eukaryota; kingdom Metazoa; phylum Chordata; class Mammalia; order Rodentia; family Caviidae; genus Dolichotis; species Dolichotis patagonum. The sequence continues at coordinate 40,167 of PVJX010009802.1, forward strand.
TCTAGAAAACAGCAATTATTAATAACCATGGTAGAGTATATACAAGTGGAAATTCTGCATCATTTCTATGGATGTACCAGTTTTTCAATGATAGTTCTAACAACTGATCAAATAAGGCAATTCAATCACAATTTGGACATTGTAAAAGACCTGTTCAATACCAATTCTTTGTATCCAAAGTTAGTGTCTTTTGTGTTCACTTATAAAAAGAATAAAGTGGTACATAGTGAACAATGACTTTCAAAACATCTCTACCGTCAATGTAATGACAAGTTTAATTAGGTGGTTCTTTAAAGTATCTTTCAAATAAGCAAATGACATATGCATTATGAGAGTTTAAAAACTGCAATTGTTGAATCAGTCTTTAACCTTAGTAAATTACTTTCTCTTCTGTGATTCATTTTTCCATCATTAAAAGGAAGAGGTTGGGCTGGATAACTTCATGGGCCTTGTCAATTCAAAATATATTTAATACATTTTGTATAATTAACTACTCAAATTGCTAGCCAACATTAACATGTATTCAGTGAAAACAAGGTCTTCAAACATTGCACTGAGCCTCTATTTTCAAACAATTTTGCCTACAGAACATTTCTTCCGAACATATTTAATTCAAATGACAGAGGAGCAGATGAATACAGAGAGAAAAGCTAGGCTAATATGATTGCAGGTGGAGTGCAGGTTCCAAAAATCAGGTTTTCCTACAACTGACACTTCTGCGCAGCTGCCTCTGAGCTAATTTTGCTGAACACTGGGGCTTCAGCAAACAAATTCGAAAAAAACAATCACAATGAAAGCAGCACACAGGCACTGAGTTCTGACAATGCCATGTTCAAATATTGATCTTAACACTCATCAGTTGTGTGGAGGCAGAGCCAGGTGTGATAATACTTCACAAAACCTGAAGAGTTCTTTCTAAAGCATAACTCAAGACTAAACAACAAAAGATGTTTAGCACCTTATGCAGTTTGGATAAGAAAGGGGACTTAACCCTAACGCTTGATGATGATTTGTTATATCTCAATTTCTCTTTCCTCAGCTCAAAAAAAAAAAGACTCTTGAAAGTGACTATGAAATTAAGTTAGATAACACTTGAAATGTATCTAGCAAAGCAATAGTATATATGAAAAATATGTTTATTGTCTGTATTTTATTTTCCACAACATTATATTTAAAAATTGGCCTAACATTCAACATTATTGAAATAAGTTATTTCAATACTAAACTCCACTGAAATAAAAGAAAACAGACTTTTCAAACGTTGTGGTGAGCTCATGGAAACATTCTGGAATACCTGTCTGGGCAGTCAGTCACGTGATTTCTCATCCTTGTTTGTTAATTGTCACGTTATGGTTAGGACTCCTCCCTTCCCACCGAAACTAGGATATAGGTCTGTAAAAGTTTTCCCCTGAATAGCTTAACATTGTGAGTATAATATATTTTTGTTGTCTAATATCAGCAAAGTACCACTAGGGTGAATCATGGACACTGAGGACATTGACAAATTTATAGGAAGTTTAAAATACCTCAAATTTACTGTGTAATATTTTATCAGTATAAATGCTATCTAAATAAGATTTACATTCCATATTACTGTTTTGCTGTTTTCACACAACTGAACATATCAAACATAATAATACTCATTTTTACAAGATGCAAACTAAATCTTGTCTGGTTTTGCAGGAGGCCTGTGGGAAATTCCAATCAGTTTGTGATTGAGGACTCACTTAAAATTAAATTTTAGATAAAGTCAAAATATCAAAATTATCAAAATTGTCAAAAGTTTTGGACTGTGGCCTAGTGAGTTACAAATTCACAAAGAAGAAAGATGTCTCTTTTTCACAAAAGTGGCAGTAAAAGATTCTAAAACAAGTAATGGAGGTAATCTGACTGAAAAACAAACAAAAACACAAAAAGCTGTATGCATATAAAAAAAGAACGATTTAATCTGCTAATACAAGCAAACAAAATGAAATCAAGCTACAACAAAGGGAATTATCTTGATATGACACAAAATATATGTATATCTCTTAGATGACATGTATGTCATCTTAAATGATATGTATGTCTCCTAGATTCAAAAGGTAAAAAAGAGAAAAAGAAAAATTTACAGTATGTCATTAAGGATTGAACAGAATACAAAAACATTTTTATCATTTTAACAGAGAAAACTATATTCTGGCCTTGTGTGAATACTATGGATCCTAGACTCTAAAAATCATGAAAGTAATAAATAAATGTGCAGAAACTTAATTAGTTTTGGGGCACAAAATGAAATTTTATTCACAGAAGAAGGAGGCTTACTCATTTTTTAGGTCTTATGAATAGTCTTTTTCTTCTCATTTAGGAATAACTAATTTCGCTTTAAAGCAAAATTAATGTTTCCTTAATAAAACACATCCTGTAAAAACTCATATTTCTCGTTAACAAGAAAATTCTTACATATGTTACATACTTTGTAAACAGTCAAGATAGTTTATCCCCTCACTGGTACTATTTGTAGTTTTATGATATTAAAGAGTAACATGGTTTGCAATAAACACTAGATGAGAGACAATATGGATATTGGTTATCTCTGGTACCTTGATAAAGTATCAGTATACTTTCTCATAATTTTCATAGGTATATTATTTTTTGCAGTGTAATTTCTCACTGTCAGCAAGCACAATTACTCTGCACTGCTATTAACCCTGAGGAAGGAACTGTTGTTCAGCACCAATCCCAGGGAAGGACTCTAAAAAATTCATCAGTTTCTGTCAAGGTTCTGAGATCTAGCAGCAATTTTTTTTTTTTTTTCACAATCTCAGCTGCCAGAAGTTTTGCAAACACTGAACTGCTAGATAGGAGCCCAGTAAGAGAGAATATTTCTGCAATGAGTACAGTAATGCTAATAAATTTATTACTCTCAGGCAACATAAGTCAATGAAGGATACGATCCATAGCGTGTGTACCCTCAGTCCTCAGAAGAGCTACTCAGCGCAGATGGTCTTAAACACATTACCCTTCACACTTCGGCCGCAGGATCACTTGTGTCAGTTAATCTTAATTGTCTACTTCATTGAATTAATCACCTTCTGGAGGGGCGATTGGATCATGTGGTCGCGTACTCCTCAGGGAATTATTTGACTGACGTGCATAGTTGAAAGTGCTGCCAGGTGATGATGTAATCTGAAGGTTAGTCTCTGGGAGTGTTTTCTTGGAAGGCGTATGTTTCGCTGGTCTTGCTCTATGTGAGGTTTCCAGGCACCACAATTTTAGCAGCATTCTTCCACCAAGCCCTTCTACTCTAATATTTCTGTTGGAACCAGCAGATCATGGACTGAACCTTCTAAAATCATCAGCCAAGCAGGGTATTTAGCTTAGCAGCACGTGTGCCTGCCAGGCAAACACCAGGTCATGAGTTTGATCCCCAGTACCAATAAATAAATAAATAAATAAATAAATAAATAAATAAATAAATAAAAAAAACAAAATCATGAGCCAAATAAGCCTTTTCTCTTTTACATTGTGTATGTCAGGTATTTTTGGTGAACAATAAAAAATGGACTGATACATCACAAAGCATTATATTCCTTGAACCCTCCAATGAAGACTTGGTTCACTGAACTAGAGCAGGACATCATTATATGTGAGGGTTGAAGACAAAACCCAGGCTATTTTGTTTTTGTTTTTGTTTTTGGTACCAAGGATTGAACTCATGAGCTTGTGGGAAGCGCTTATGCCGTTGAGCTGAATCACCGGCCCAGCCCAGGCTATTTTGGAAAGGCATTTTCTTTACAATGCAGTGAACTACATTTTTAGTACATTCAGTATATGTACTGAACTACTATTAGGAGGGAAAAAGTTGAGTCACCTTAACTTATCTTAGGGTCGGCCTTCCTGAAAAACTGAAAAAAATATATATGCTTATATATCAAAACACAGTGTATTTCTCTTCTTTCAGTCATATAAAAATAAGTTAGAAGTACATAGAATTAAATACAAACATAATAATAAATGTTTTAGCAGTTTAATTTACTTAGAAATGACCCAGATATTTGATGGATATCTATTACTTAGTTGGCATGCATTTTAAGTCATTCATTATCAGAAAAATTTAGAAACTTTTCTCAAAACTATATAAAAAGTATTTAAAAATATATTCAAAATTATTAGGTCAGTCTTTTTAAGCTTTTTTTCATATTACAAATATCAATTGCTTAGTTTTTTTTATTCATGAGAGCTTCTTAAATATTTAATTTACACAATAACTTGTGTGTTTTTATGATCATTAGGTCTAATGTATAATTATTTCAATGCACAATATGTATTATAAATACTAAGTGACTGAAGTTCAAATAAATGTGATCTCATGACCAACAAAACAGCTGTACAAAAAATTAATAGTGATTCTCCATTATGCTTTAGTAGCCAAAATCCAAAATACTGAACTTACCCCTAGCTCACTGAGAAATAAGTGCAAATCAATAAATTGGGATTGACAAAGAGTTTCCATCTTGGGTAAGAGGCTGGGGGGTCCAAAACTGAATGCTATTCTACACAATTAGAACACGAGAGTTGTACAAAAAACTGTACCAAACATTGTTGTATATTCAGATTACTAGAGAAAAAAAATATTGAATTCAACTTCTCTAACACAAAAGTCAAAATTCTCTGGACTAAGCTAGTGGAGAAGTCACTTAAGATTCTCTGGAGAGGCTTGTCAGTGTGGTTACACTGTGTTTACTAATTTAAATTCGATTCCTCCCATCCTATGGAGACTGATGAAAGAAGCCTTGTCTCCTTAGATGATTATACTTTAAAGAAATGTCTCTCAGACTTTTAAGAGAATCATAAATTTAAAAGAAAAGTAAGAGACTAGGAAAAAATTTGTGTACATTTTTAAGGATCATACAAAGAACTTTTAATTTGAATTATTCTAAAGTAAACTGTATCAAAAAAAAAAGATGTCAGGATTCTAGCATTCCAAAAAAAAAAAACTGTCCAAAATTGGCCAAACAAAAGAAAATGATAAAAACATGCTGATCTATTAATATAGATTATCCACAAACTCAAAATTGTGTGCACTCAGCAACTATTAACTGAAGTGATCATAAACTTTGTATGCAAAAAAGATGAAAAACTTTCATCATTTAAACTCTTAATTTATCTAACAGCACACTATAATTGCTTGGAAATAATATTAAATTAAAAAAAATCTGAAATATCCAGAAGTCAGACTCAGATGCTAGAAGGAAATCGGTGTAGCTCAATCACACAAGATTAAGAATATAGGAAGGGGCCAGGTTTGTAATAGCAGAGAGAGAACCATTATTCAGGAGTATCATATATAAACACGTGGAAGCAGGTTAGCCTAATGGGTGAAGCCTGAAGTGCTCACATTTGTAATGAGTTTAGTAAACTACTTCCAAAGCCCTTTAAGGAGAAGAAAAACGGGTTTTGGGCTAGATCCTGAGCTTCTTTGGCACTGAAGTAAGTAATGTGCACCCCCAAATATAAATTATTCCTGTTCGACTTCCTTAGAGATTTTTCAAAAATCCTATAAATGAATTCATATTACGTTCTCCCCAGTCACTAACAATTTGTTTTATTAAGACTATGTGAAGCAACTATCAAATATTTCATTAGGTTTTATGGGCACCCCACTTGTTATTTTTAAGTTATTAAGAAATCTGAATTAAATCCCCTATTCATCTCTTTATATTAAAAAACTTTATCCAATTTTATATCTGAGAGAAATTTCTCAATGCATGTCCTTGTTAGTGCACAAGAGATACAAATGCTACTTGCACATATATACATTTAATTGATCATCATTTTTACCTTTGAATACTTTTAAGGACTAAAAACATTAATGAAGCAAAGGAACATGACAGGATGTGCTCATCTGAAGTTTATTTGAATCTATGGTTTATAAATTATTTCTATACCAGGAAAGTTTTTCATATCAAGAAAAGATGTCATTTATTATGTATTAGTAATGAGTGCAGCTCGTCTTGCCTTTGATTTATTTTTGAAAATCTTAGAGAAATGCCCATAAGCTGCTGAAACACAGCAAACCATAAAATTTTCAACCACTGGAAAAGCACTGATTGCTGTGGCTCAAGCCTATAATCCCAGAACTCTGGAAGGATGAGGCAGGAGGGTTTCATTTTCAAATGCAAGTGAGGCAACTTAGTGGTTCAAAGAACTCATCTCAAAATAAAACAGAATGCTGTGGCTGGGCTATAGTTCAGTGTAAATATTCTTAGAACACTCTCCATTCCTTAAAAAAAAAGAGTAGAAAAAGATAAGACAAAATTCAGTAATTTGATATTTTCTTAGAATGTTCAAGATGTCAACTATTTATAATTTTATTATTTTATATATATAAATATTTTCCAAGTGATCTGTTTATGAGCATTAATTAATTCCCAAAGAATTAACAATTTAAAAAAGAATCAATAATTAATATAAAAAATAGCTGCTGCAACATACTGTACATCAGAAATAAATGAAATATAATTACTAGAACAATACAAATATTGGAGAGATCTAATCTGAACACCTGGAAATTCATTTTCGTACGAGACTATTTGATATTTTCTATTCTTCAACCTCATTTTTAACTTTTTTTCTTTACAATCTACCAACAGAAAGTGTTTAAAGGCTTCTTCAAAAGATAGTAGAGTGTAGCTCTAAAGTTTGTGCTCATGATATAGGTGTATTTGTTAAGTACTCCTATGCATTATTTGTCCATTTGTGGTTTTTGTTTACTAGAAGCATAGTCAATTAGCTCTCAGTCACTCCTGGTTTCTTAATATGAATACTTTTATGATTTCAAATCTCCCCTCCTTACTTATTTGACATTTTTGCAAATCTCATCTACAAATAGGGGAACAAGTGCATATCATATGTTTTTATTGGCACTTGAGTGCATCAGAAATATATAAAACAAAATAGCCACAGTGAGTCCATTTCATAATTAGTATACCTATCACAATGTTTGTATCTGAAAATTGGATTAGGGGTTAAGTTTTACAAAATTTCTCCATCAAATCTCCCTGATATGACTGACTCTCTTGAATATTGCTGCACCTTATTAGTAATATTGACTGAAACTGTGGTGAGAGCTATCTAAGTTGAGGAGGAACCCTCTGAATTCAACTTCTCTACAGATTTTATTTTAAGAAATTATAGATTCATGACATTCTCCATATTCCATGCTATTTTGATATTTGGAACATTCTATGAAACAATGACCAGCTTTTCATTAGGTTGCATCTGTAGTCTTTTGAACTCATTTATTAATGTCTTGAGTGCCAAAGCTGCTTCATATTCTAAACAAACAAGGACAGGATTCATTCCAGCCTTTTGAGTGACAGTCTTTTAAAATCTGTCATGAGCTATATTACTTACACTGAGATGGCATAAAGAGGCTTTATAAAAAGTGTTTCAATTTTGATAGTTCCCTCATTTCCTGGAATATAGACATAAACCTACCAGACTTTGAGTCTAATATAAATGTAAATATAAATATAAGCTACAAATGCCTTCAAATATCACATTATAAATACCAAAGCATTATTATTTATTTTATTCATTTTTGATTCCCATATTTGCTTTTAGATGAATTGTCTCAAACTAAGGTACTCAGCTTTTCATGCAAACTGATATGCATCTCTAGGTCATTATGTAGGTACAAACACACCCCAGTTTCCTTGGAGACCAAATTTTATCCCTAAACAAGTTAATTTCTGAGTATAAATACCCATTTCACACCGTAGTACCCAGAATCCCTGGGCTTAACATTGAGTGGGAAACTTTGGTCTTACTGCTTGGCTTTCTTCTTTTATTTTCCTTTCCTTCACTGAGTTTCTGAAGGCAAACATTTACCTTTTTTCCTCAAAGTGTCGGAAATTATTCTGTGCATTTTGAATTTGTCTTCTGAAACTAAATGTGATTTGTGTTTGCCTATTAAAAGTATATAAACTATGAGTCCTAGGTTCTGAATTATTTCATTCAATGCTTGTATAAAATGAAATAATTTTCCTTGCCACTTCTGATCCCTGTACAAACATGAACTATACCATTATAAAAACTGAATGGAATGCACTCAATATTACATATAACACAACTGTGTTTGAACCGGTGAGAATCTAGGAACCTCCACTACACCACTATACTACCTCTTTCCTAACAGTTACTCTAGAAAAATAAAAAAATCATAGGAAATAGTGAGACAGATGTTTTGCAAAAGGGAATGGGACCAGGAGATAGGGGTAAGTGGGGGAGAATTAAGATGTGCTATTTAAGGACTGGGGGTTTAGCTCAGCAGGGATAAGTGCCTGTCTGTCAAGAGTGAGGTCATGAGTTTGATCCACGAAAAAAAAAAGTGTCATTTACCTGTACTAACTTTCCATGATAAATGTAATCATGGTGTATTGAAAAATGTATGAATAGGAAATGAAAGTTTTTAAAGATGAACTTCCTTCCTGGTACACTGAAAAAGTTTCTTCTGTACAGTGCTGAATTCTCACTATTATACAAAGTTATTATTGATATTGAAAAATTGTTCATGTGCACATCTCACCACGCTGTGAGGGCAGAGATAGTACAGCAGAGGTCACAGAGATATCTGGGTTTCCCTCTTTGTCCCTGCCGTGCTTTGGCGCAGCCAGGTTTCCAATGTGAGTTACAGGTAGGTAGACACAGTTTCAAATTTAAGTCATGGCGTCCATCTCAACCCCACCAGAAACAAACTAAAATTTACTGTTTTCCAACTTTCCTTAGCATTAAGCTGGTTTATAGCCAGGTATTGACTGTGTTGTGATTAATTTCCACCATCATACCGGTGTGTTAGCATTTAATGAAGATGTCATATAGGTCTCTCCAGAGACCTTTTTAAAGTGTAAGTTGAATACAGCAATATCGTAACACAGTATCTCCATTTTAGCCATAAGGAAAGAGTTTCAAACAATATATGTATCTTGGGAAAGTTGTGTATATTACAGATATCTAGTGAATAATGATGCCCTTTTCAGAGCCTCACACTCTTTTTTCTTCTGCTTGAATCCAAGTAATATGTAGTTGATGGCATAATTGAAACTCAGTGGAGTGTTTACCACACAAAAAATTCTATTATTATTTTATTCAGTGCTCATACAAACCTGTATTGCTGATGCTTGCTGTGGTTCTGTCCTTGTTTTGGAGGTATAACATATGAGGAAATCTACAACAACTAAACATCCTTGGAAAATATTGTCCTAGCTAAGGAAAGGCAAATTAAATAAAGGTGCTGTAGAAAGGTTATATCTATGAAATAGAATAATTTTATTCTCTTTTTTCTATTTTCCAGTTGGTTTCAGTTATTTAGGTTTGACAGTTGTACCTACCTTATGAGTAATATGTATTATGCCAACAGAATTACTTTCAAACTACAAAAGCAAAGGAGAAAATACAACCTTTACACAAAGGGACATTTTAGATTATATATTTCCTGTTAAAGGTGATTTATACCAATGTTTTCATCCAAGGAAAGCATCAACATTTCATATTGCTCTGAATTAGTGACTCATTTTTCAAATGAAAATGTTCTAGTACATACAAAATTATAAACATCAAGGTATACTGTGATCATCTAATCTATACTATTCACAAATTTGTTTCTGTGTAGGAAAACATTTTCAAAATGCTTACCGGAAAAATGCCTGGACACCACATTCCAAGGTGAATACCCAGCTGCACTAGACTATTGCTATAATATTTCTATATGTCAATAAAATTATATCAACATAAATCAGAGCTGTAATGTCACAATCAAAGTAAGTTCAATCTGATGGTGCTTGTATGCTTTCTGAGAATCATATCAATTTCTTAGATATATTAACTAACTTCTACTGAGTAAGATAAAGCATTGGGTTGGAGACAAATGAATAAAAATTTGATTCTGACTCTACTTTTTATAAAAAATGGGTTGGGAGTAATTCAAATTTACTATAATTCTCTTTGTTCCTTGCACTAAAAGAGAGATAAAGATGTTTTAATGTATACTGAATAGTAATTATAATAGGCATAAAATGCAAATATCTTTCAGATGCTGAAAAGTGTGACTCTAAATGTTGCTTAGTGTTTTGGATTTGCATATTTTTACATGTGCTGCTTGGCATATATCGTTCATCAATACCAATTCTTGTCCAGAAAGTGCTAGACTTTCATGTACTGTCCTAAAATGTTCACCTTCTTCCATGTAAGAACAGAAATGGCAGCTTTACCATTATTTCTCATGTTCCAACAAGTTACACTGTTTTAAGCAAAGCTCAGAAATGTCAGCGCGGTAGTGATTCTGTTTCATAATTCCTAAATTTAAATTCTATTGAGTAGAGATATGATATAGCTATGTATCATCTCTGTAATACAAGAATCAGGTGTTAGGTCAGGCCTGAGTATGCTCTCAGACTAGAAATCCACCGTTTTTCATTTTTACACCCATCAGAATGCAGTGTTTGAGGGGATGGAACTTGGAGGCCAATAACTGGGGCTTGTTTTACTTTGCTACTGTCTGTCTCTTTAGGGTTAGAGATTAAATTGATAACCCTCATTTTAAACACAAGGTGCTAACACATACTTGGACAAGTAATTAGTGAACATGATAGAAATCCAACTGTTGAATGAATGATTAAAAAATGACATTTTTGCCACTGACTCTGAAACAGCCAGTGCAGAGTTTCAAGTAGTCAGAAGATGATTGTGTAGGTATTTATGGAATGTGACAGAAATTTTTTACATGAAGAAGGCAGCAATGCCAGAGAAAAATATCCCTGTGTTTCTAACCCTTAATAAGCCATTTTTAAGTATATGACCTTTAATAAGTATATCCCTCCATTGCTTACATTCAATATTACTTTTAATATGATAGTAGTTGTGAGTTCAATTACAAAAATTTCTTGGTAATACAGAAAATATTTTATTTTCTTGTGTATTACAACATAGAGGCATAAATAATTTCAGCATTAATATGAAACATTTATTGAACCTTACTGTGGGCAATACTTATATGTGACAGGTACTTAAGAGTGATAGATTTGATCCTACAGGAAGTTAATTAAGTTATTCAAGGCACTGATCTTTCATTTGGAAACTTTCCCTAAAAGCTCTCTTGTAATAGCTAATTGTGCTTGTATTTTATATTACTTGACAGCCATGGCTGATGTTTATTCTGCACCTGGTTTCCCACTGCATGTATCACAATAATAATTCTTGTGACTTATAGCAAATATATCTTTATAATTGCTGGAAGGATCAGACAGCATTCTTATGAAGAAAGAAACCCACGTTTTTCAGAGAAATAAATTCAAGTTATTTTTACCTTAATAGTTAGAGAAGATAAGAAGGCATACATTTATCTAAAAATTTGGAACTACAAAGATAAATTGTAATACAAAGACAAAACAAAATAACACACGAAAACCTCTTTCTTCAAGTACGAATAAAGATATGAAATTAGTATATTTAAAACTTTAATTCTTGTTTATATTTTGAACTTTAATTATGATATTATATCTATTTTGTAATGATAGAATTTCCTTGATATTATACAAATAGTATGCATCACACTAGATGAATTTCTAGGAAATCAATACTTCAGAAATTGAGTAGAGTTCTTCAATCAGTAACAATGCTACTGGTAGCACTACGTGTTTACTTAGTCCAGATACTTAACTACTTACTCAGGTTAGCATGCTAAGCTCTGAACAGGTGTTTACCTACCCTCCCTAGCCATGAGAAACTATATAAAGTTTATTTTGAATATTTCTTGTTTAAATTAATACTCTGTGACAGAGTATAAAGATTTATTTTAAATGGATTCATCTAATATTCATATTTAATTTCATTAGTAAGCATTCTACAGCATTTTTGTTACTTTTTCTTGTAATTTGAGTGTGAAAATTGGTAATTTTGCATGGTAATAAATTTAAGGATTTACTATTATTTCAACTATTATTTTACATAAAAAATATTTCTTCTATGTAACAACAAAGCTTAGCCCTTATGCTTATTATAGCTATTATTTTATCAATAAATTTCATTTTTGATGGCTTTGAGCACAATTCTTGATCAATTTTCATTGTTTCTAATATCTAATTTAGATTGAAGTTCACATTTTATTTCAACATAGCCATTCTGTATGAAACTCCTAAAATTATCTTACCTCATTTTTTATATATTTTCAGTTATCCTCAATAACTGAAATATTAGATCTCTTGAATCTATCAATGGGAAAGTGAAAATAAAATTAATTAAGATGTGATATGTATACTTACAAATTCCTCAAGAGGAATGCAATTATTATGTATCACATACAAAAAAGTTTTAAAATATCATATAAAATGTTTTCCATATGGAACGGTAGGTACACTGCTGTTTCAATATAATTTCCCAGTATTATCAAAGGATTTCTTTACAATTTATGACAACAAAATACATGAAGTGGCAATTTTGGCCTACATATCATTTCAGTGAAATATTATTTTATTTTGTCTTCTTGTCAGTATTCTAAATTCTCCATCTCAATTATTTCTGCTCCTGGAATTATAGGCAATCAATGTGCTACAGCATTCACATTCACATCATAAGTGCCTCTTGTGCTCACCAAATGCAGGGTTATGCTGAACTTCTCATCTCACTGTTCTCTACTCATACGCTCACTGCGTATCTCAAATTCAGTTGTCTGTTAATATGGACTGCTTTTCTATGGCAAATCTTGTCCAAATATACTCCCAGTCCTCTTAAGCAGTTGCCATATTTTCGTTTCAGTTGTTTAGAATTGGGGTTGGTTTGACCCTACTGTCTCTAGCACTGTACATCCAGTCTCAAAAAAATCTGTTCTTTATAATTTCAAAATCCTCTAAATCTCAAAACTGACGATTTAAGCACTTTGTATGCTACAAAGAAATTTTAAGCATAGATCGTCATAAGTTGATAGTTATTTCCGTTTGCCATGAGTTGGGTTAATGTCCTCAAAAGCCCAGGTTTGAAATTCTTGGTTTCTAGTTAGTGGCCCTGTTGGGAGCTGTGATGCCTTTCGGGAGTCCCAGTGAGGGAAGTTAGCTCACGGAGGGTACGTGCTCACGGGCCACAGCTGCCCTCCCCCGTCTCCTCTGATTCCTGACTACCACCAGGTGAGCAGTTTCCTCTGCCACATGCTTCCCCATGGTGCACTGCCTTGCCATGTGCCCCAACCATCCAGGACTGAAACTTCTATACCTATGAACCGGAGCCAAAATAAACACTTCCTCCCTGTACGTGGACTATTCTATGTATTTTTTTCCCAAGTAATAGAAACAGACGACACAGCATGCTTCTGTCACTGCATCTATATTTAGTTTTTTCAAATCTCATCAAATCACCTAATGTGTACCATTATATGCCACTGCTTGTCTCAAAATCCTAACTGGCTCACCTAGATTTGGATTGGCAGGAATGTCCTATTTAGTAAAGTTTATATTACCTCATTTCTTACCACCCAGACCATCTTTAATCCTATATTTGAGTTGTGTAAATGTAGTTTTCCTTTGTATTTGTATGAGTCAGTTTTCCTGTCACTGAGACGCAATACTGGAAACCCACAATTTAAGGAGGAAAAAGCTTAATTCAGTCCTGGTTGCAGAGATTCGGTATGTGACCAGCAATTCTAAGGCAGAAACATCATGGAAGAAAGGATTCCTTAGTTCCTGGTATCTCTAAAGCAGAGCGGGACACGACAGCCAGAGAGGAATGAGTGAGGCCCCATATACAATTTACATGTTCTAGAAAGTCAAGAGTGTATATATCACTACTTCTTTGAAATTAAACTTCAGAAATTAATTTGCTATGAAAGAATATACCCAGTTAACTCATGTATTTATTTGGTTCAGGCTTAACCTAATTCATACAATGATCTCTCAGAAAGACTTTCTTTCTCATCTTCAAGTTCTGTGGCACAGCCTGTCATATGCTACCTTCCCTGACTACTTCGGATGATTGCATTGTTCTCCATTGTGGTGATATTTTCCATCTTTCATTCTGTCTTAAAATTTCTTTTAGGGAAGAATTACCTATTCTGAAGTTTACCTATCTAATATAGATGTTTCAATTTATGATTTAACAGAAATAATTAGTTCATCAATGTGAGTGGCTTTTAAATTATGATAAGGAGACATCTGGATAGAACTCAGTGGAACCAATTTTCAGCATCACATTCGGTAAGTTATGGGTGTGCTTCTCTGATTAATTCTGTGATAAAAAATACACCCCTGAGTGCCATTATGGAAGACAAAGCTCTAGTGTCACTGTTACCCTTGCAGAATGTCATTATAAACAGCAGCTATGACACACTGAAAGCATAGCCAGCAGTAAACCATGACCCATATCAATTACATTTGAAAGTAAACTATGGTAGTGAGATGTTAATTTGCAAAAGAAACTACTGGTATTTTTGAACGAGAAGATTCCATATCCCAGAATTTTTCAGAAAATGTTGCATTCCTGATAACACATTTTCTTCATGCCTTCAGTATTTTGTTCTCTAAAGATGATGGCAGTGCTGACAATTTTCTATGCTTTCTTTGCCTTTAGAAAATCTTGTATAATGGATATGAGGTTCCTAACTAACATTTTACACTAACATTTCAATTGTGGGCAAGGAGCTGTCAGATAGGAATCTAATAAGATGTTCAAATAGAGATGTATCCCAAGCAATAACCAGTACCTTCAGGTGGCAGATCTTCCATAGAAGTAATTTCCATCTTAATTATCTGAAGATAAGTTTAACATCTTCATGAAATTGAGGTTTTTTTATTATGTGGCAAAAGAATTTCTTATATCTCTATAGAGTTCTATAATAGGAATGCAATATGATAGCATGTTACAGACTTAGAGCTTTTTATCCTTGATGATCTCAAGCCACTTTCTTACTGATAGTAATTCTGCTTTCTAGAAATAATTGTCTTCTAACAGTGAGTTTTTTCAAATATTTTGCTAGAATTTTTAAATGAGAATATTTTATTAACTAAGTAACTTTATTAAATATATTTGCTTTTTAAATGAATTAATGTGCTAGAAATTTGATCCTTAAAATTATGGCTAACTTTAAGCAAGAATATGGCATTGCTGTGTGTACTTCTGTCTCTTTGCTGTGGCTTTATTATTTTCTCCCACTGTGTCTAGACTTCTGACTTCTGTTTTCAGCTAAGGTATTTTTTACTTGTTTCACATAGTTTTGTTAAAACAATATGAAGTTCCAATATTTTGGTATCTACAAGCAAACTTTATTTTACACATAACTTTTCCTCAGACTCTTCTGCTGCATCAATTAAGGAACACACATAGTACCAGTGAATCAGGAAGCCAAAGCAAGAGGTTTGTGTGTTTGGGCACAGTAGTGGCACTATCACTGAATAAATATATAAGAAGGAAGTGTAAATTCCTTAGATTCAGTCCCTATTTCTATATACATCTCTCTCTCTCTCTCTCTCTCTCTCTCTCTCTCTCTGTCTCTCTCTCTCTCTAGATATCTATATATCTATAGGCAAATAGATTCTTCTGATAGGTCCTTGTCAACTCCTATATTATAAGCAATTCTTCAGACTCGAGAGCTACCTACCCTCCTCTCACCCCTCTTTTACTCTCTGCTGGGCATTCTTCAGCTCTGGGCTTCTATGGCAGAATGCAGAATTCTCAGCACTCATTTATCAGTGTGATCATCAGCTGTTTTTGTGTCTTGCACTAAATTCTTTTAAAATGCTGATAAAATCTTATCTACTACTTTAGCTTTTAAACATTATGTTCATGATCAAGATATGATTCTTACAGAAAAGACACCTTACTTTCATGTATTCTGACATTTTTTCTTGGAATACTCAGCAATATAGAGACAATTCATATCTCCTAGCAGTGCCTTGCAGTCTTTGGAAGAAACTTAATCATACGGCTAAGTGCTGAGAAACATTCTGTACTTTCCTGTTGTCTAACAAGCTAAACCAAAATGTCACAGTTTGGTTTTAAGCACCATCTAAATTGCAAAGTCAGTCTGGTGATGCAGCTTGCTGTGGAGATCACTTGTCTACAAAATCTGTAAATTTTTGAGCGTTGCCAGCTACTATTTCTCCATTACCTTTCAGTAGGCATTGGTTGCACTGTGAAGGGCTTGCACGGTTCTGTGCAGCGGTGCTTTGACTGCAATGGCTTCCTAGGTTCCTTCTCCATCAGAGGGAGCTCTACTTTTTCTTAAATCTCATATGATTTTGCAGTTCTCTTTTATTGCCATGTATAGACAGTTTTTTTCCTAAATGATCATTTCTGTTTTGTTATGTGTATCTGAAAATTCTTTTTTGTGCTTAGATTTTGCCACAGTTAAATCACATGCATTAGAATAATACATTTAGACAATTTTCATTCATCTTTGAGGGCTCAGCAATTTATACAACATCTGATATAATAACTGTTGTGTGGAATATCTAAGTACACTTATTATCTTGAAAATTATAATAAGCTTTTTGATAAAAAAGATGTCTCTTTTATGTAGTACAATGTTGTAAATAAAAATTGTGATTCATATGTGTTTGTGGATATGAAGTAACAAAGATGTGACCTTGGCATGAGAGTGTACTAGCAAGTAATTAGTGCATTACTTAAAGTCTATCCCTTGTTTTCATCTCTTTGAATATTTTACCATTTCTTGGACTTTATTCTTTGTTACTTCATGAGTGTCAAAAGTTTCTGCCTACAATTATATATCAAGGTAAAAATTTCTCATTTATGATAATTATTTTTGTACTGATCAGAGATAATAGTGAACAGTTTGTATATTTCCATTAATTTTATAAAAATTAAAAGTACTAAAATAAACCTGAAACCTGTAAAACTTAGGCAAAATTTTAATATGGATATAAATGTTCATATACATTTTAGTACTAATTCTTTCACATACAACAAAATAAACATATATGAGTATCTGCACATAGGAATTAATTGTTCAGTCAATAATTACAAGGGGTCACTGGTATAACGTTATAATTGAGGGCTTCCCCAGCATGCAGAGAGACCTAGGTTTGGTCTCCAGCACTGTCAAAAAAATTATGTAGCTATTCATGTGAAGGAAAGGTGATAGCTCTTCCATGTATGTTTAAACAAGTGATCCTAAAAACCTTTAGGCAAAATTTGAGGATGGAGAGGATATTATCATAATTGTGAAATTTTTTTTCTAAAAAATTTATTATTTTAATATATATATTATAAATACAAATATGTAATGACTTACAGCACAGAAATTTGTCAGAAACCATCTTAACCAAGTTATTAAGGAATATCAACAGTAACAAGAGTTATTGAATATGGCTTGAATATCCAATATGATGTCTGAAAATGACAGTAACAGATTTATGGTATTGTTGAATATGCCAACAATACAGAAGATATTTACTATTAAATGAAATCATCAGGAAAGTCCATACTGAGAGACATGAATATTCAATAAAAGTAGAAAAGAGAGTCATAAAGGATAAAGGATAAAAAAATCATTCATAGATTATAAGAGACTACCTGATAATGATAAATATAATACAGAATTATACAGGAAACATAATTAAGAAAAAAATCTAGCAAAATTTGAATAAACTCTTGGATTTAGTTAATATTATTATTACAATATTAGTTATCAACTCTTAAAAATTGCACCATAATTATGTGTTGTTAATATTAGTGGTAGGAAGAAAAAGAATATATTTAAAATCCATATTGTCTTTTTGGAAGTATTCAAATCTTTAAAATAGTCTCTAAAATAAAATATTAAAAATATTCAACACAATTACACTTCAACTTGGTCAGATTCCTTTAGGTTTTGTGAGCAAAGGTGTTATAAAATCAAATGCATACACTTTATCTGCAAAATAATACTATGAATTCATTGCCTCCATTTTTAATCTATGTGCAACAAAGCTATTGAGACAAAAAACTTAATGATCTACAAACTTAAGAGATAGTTATTATATATTTGATTGCATTTTTATTCAATATTTAAAATAGATTCAAATTATATTGCTTAATATTAATACAATTCAGGAAATAAAATTATTGTTTTTTAAAATTTTGTTCTCAGTAAGTGAATATTTCCCATTTTATGCACTTTTCAGTTACTTATGTGTAGCATTAGGTGAGCATAACAAATCTTTCCTTGAATGCATTTTATTGCTGTTTTTATGAAATTAATTAATATCTTTGCACCCATATTTCTTTATGAATAAGTACTCATAAAGAAATTTGTGAATTTGCACCCATATTTCTTTATGAATAAGTATATTTCCAACAAGTAAAAATGACCAAAACTTTCTTTATAATAAAATGATTCAAAGACACTAACTGAACTTGAATCAGAATCTTAAAAGAGCAGTAACGTAGGAAACTTAATAAATATACCTATGAGGAAAAATGCCAAACTTATGGGAAGCTTACTAACTGCAGCATTACTGACTGAACTCTATAGAGTTCAGTCACAGATGGTGCATGTTTATCTGCATTTATGCAATTTATTACTCTAGGACAGATGTCCTGTAAAAAAATCCCATTGTCTTGTGATTTGTACTTTATGGGTGAACACTTATCAAAGACATATAAGACAAAATGCTGTAATCTTCTGACCTACGCTTAGAGCCCTGGACTAGTCTGACTGCCATAATTATAATCTCCTAATTTTAATGAATAGATAAAAACAAGTAAGTATAAAAGAAAACTGATATTATAACGGGTATTTTCATCTCCAAATTAAAAAAAGATCTTTCTAAAACTTTAAAATACTGACTTGAATGCAAATGTAAATTCACTATTATTTTTCAGGAGCCAGTTATCCTTATCACCAACTATAAAAATCAGTCTCCTACATTTTCTTAGTCTCCCATGCTTTTAGCTTTATGATAGATATATTGCTCTGTTTTACTTCAAAATTGATTTAAGCTATCTATTTAAAATGTTAACAATCTCACAAATTTTATTTTACCCCATCAATTGAAATTATAGAAATATTTTAGCAGTGAAATTGTCAGTATAACAGTATATATCATTTGAATTTACATGTCAGTATAGAAACAAATAATAGTTTAGTTGTGTGAATTTCATTAGAATTGGTAATTAATTGATTTGTACCCTTCCTCTCACTTTTCTCTATGCTAATTTCTCTTGGCAATGGAAGGTGAAACCATGGTGATATTGCCTTTATATTCATCTCTAAAGTAATAATTAAATTTAAGAATAAGTTCATTTTGTAACTCACAAGGATGGTTACCGAAAGCCTCCTCACAAATATGAAAAAAGAAAAAAATAATTGACCAAGTAAAAGCCACATTTATCAAGGAAAATTCTAGTCTGAAATTTTATTCTAAAAAGAAGAATTTGATCTTACCGCCTTCATACAAAGTTTAGACAAATTATGTTTAGGAAAGAAAGATTAAATCAAGTAAGAGAGTTTTCAAATTTGTGTTTCATTGTCTTCTAAGAGATAAGCTCATGGCTGTATTATTTGTAAAATATGGTGTCTTAGCTTAATTGTAATAACTTGATTGGCTTTCAAGATGAGTAAGGTTTAGTAGCTGAAGGGTGATTAAGGTTTAGTAGCTTACACACTGAAGGGTGTGTAAGGGTGGATCATAAAGATATGACTTTTAGTAATATTCATGGCTTTGTTTGTTTTTTGGTTTGGGTATTGTTATTAAACTATGAATTCCTTCATACTTACATGCAAATAACATGTCATATATATGTTTTGCAAATATTTTGGTCAGTGAGTTCACAGGTTTAGTT
>PVJX010009803.1:0-18616 GCA_004027295.1 Dolichotis patagonum
CCTAATTATCCTTCTTTACAACAGAGTAGTACTCCATTGTGTATAAATACCAGGTTTTCTTTATCTCTTCATCTGTTGATGGGATATAGGGTGTTGGCTATTATAAATTTGTGCTGCTGTAAACATGGGTATGCATGTATCACTGTAATATGATGACTTTATCTCTTTTGGGAAGATTCCTAGAAGGCGAATATCTGAGCTGAATGGAATTTCTATTTTTAATTTCTTGAAGTTTCTGCGTAGTTTCTCCATAGTGGTTGTACTAGTTTAGATTCCCACCACATCTCCTACCAACCCATCAAGCCTTGCCTTTTGCTGCTCAGTCAGGCTGGCCGGCTGGCCTGCAGCCTGTGCTCATTTTGGTTTCGGCACTTGCGACAACCAACCTCCCTGATCCCCGATCACTGGCTCCCACCAAAGCCTTCTCCTCCACCCTCACAAGCAGCTTACGTGCCACTTCATCCACCCGGGAATGTTGATGGCCTTTGACTGCAGCAGTCTCTACTCTGGTGCACCCCCACTTCTCCTAAGGCCTCCACTGGGCCCGTGGACAGGGATGCTCTTTGTACTCTAGGGCCTCACACAGAGCTGCAAAGAGTAACATGGGTTTGTTGAGGTGGAAACAGCTTTCCGCCTCCTATACAGCAGGCTCCCAAGGTGTGGTGTGGGACAAGGAAAGCAGAGTTACTGGGGACAGAAATAAATCTATATTCTAGAAACACAGTCTCCAGAGGTATAAATGGGTGATATGATATAAGATTAAATGAAAAAAAGGAGGATTTATCACTGTGTTCAGAACACATTCTGGGGGATTTCACAAGCTGGGATCGCTAAACTGTATGAAGTAGTGTTTGTTTGGTCACTACTTCTGCTAAATTGTTAAGAAGAAGTTACTTGAAAATATCTAAAAGGGCTTGTATTTTTTTCCCTCCTCAGGGCCAGTCCTGTGACTATTGCAATGCCAGCAACCCTCAGAAGGCACACCCAGCCTCCAACGCCATCGATGGCTCTGAACGGTGGTGGCAAAGCCCCACTCTGTCCTCGGGCATGGAGTACAACCAGGTCAACCTCACCTTGGATCTGGGTCAGGTGAGCTTTGCTTTCCAGTGAAGCAGGAGCATTACTTCGGGTCAATGTTTTTGTGGTGATTTCTTTTTTAACAGTACTTGTTGTAAGAAACAAGCTTCAGGTTTAATTTACTAATCATTATCTAACCTGTGACATCAGTTTTTTGATGTTACTATTTGCCTACCTTACTGTAGGCAGAACAGTACATATCACAATGCAGATCTCCATACTTATCCATTAAATAAGGGTAAAAATAGTTGCCAATAGTTTATTGGCAACAATTCATTTTTTAATTCAAATTTAATTAGTGTGTGTTTGCAGTAGGTAATGATGACATTCACTGTGGGAAGCTGGTAATGTGCGTAGTACATCTCAGTTCTTTTTACTTTCCCTCCTTCCCCATCCTCTCCCTCCCCCTCCCTCCCCCTCCCTCAACTATGGTCAAATACATACAGCAGAGGGGATCATTTTAATCATTTTTAAGCGATAATGTTTTGTTTTTAGTAATGCATGGTAAATATTTCATAGAGCCTTAGTTACGAGTTGCCATGGAATTGCCACATTCTGGGCTCAAGCCATGCTTTCCAAGACTTGTTTAACTTCCAGGGCTTCACCTTGGTGGGGCCTGTGGGAAGGGTGGTATGACCTCCAGGAACTCAAGGAAGACAAAGCTCCTCCGCAAGACAGCTCACCTTCTCTGTGTGTTTTCTCCTTTTTGCTGTCTGCACCAAAAGTGACCAGTTGGATTTTTTTTTTTTAATTTTAAAGAGGATAAAACCCAGAAATTCAAAACAGAATGAAAGTAACCAAAACAAAGCAGTGAAAGTGGTACAGAACCTCAAAACAGGACAACAGGTTATCAACAATGGTACCATAATATATCTTGTTATCTTCCCAGCAGTTGTCCATCCTCTCAGACCTAGTAAAATCAAATAAAACAAAGCAGAATAAACCAATCAAAACAGAGCAATGCATGAAACAAAACAATAAATTGGGACAAAACAAAACAGTGAGAACAATATTGGATTTCAAATATAGGACAGAAGAAAATCCCCCCTATTTGCTGTATTGCATACTATCATCCTCCCAATGGAGGCTCAGACTACCGGTCTTAGTCCTGCAAAGTCAGTCAAGCGATACAAGCATTTAGTTGTTTTTGTAGCTTGGCTGCTATCAACTCAGCCTGTCCTCCGAACCAGCTGGTTGCGTATAGGGGAGGTGGGGGTCTGGATTCTTAGTCCGTGTGCCGGGTCAGCTCACAGGGAAGGCGACTTGGTTTCTCTCTTCCTGGGCCCTGTGTGGTCTGCCCATTTTAATCATTTTTAAATTTACTGTCCAGTGGCATTAAATACATTGCATTGTTTTGCAGGCATCCCCGACCTCTAGAATTCTTTGTATCTTTCCCATCTGCAGAACTAAATGTCTGTATCTATTAACCCCCAGCCCCCTCGCTGCCCAGCCCCTGGCAACTACCATTCTACTTCCTGTGAGCTGAGGACTCTAAGAATCTCAAAGAAGTGGAATCATACAATATTTCTTTTTGTGACTGATGTTTTGTTTAGCATAATGTCCTCAAAGTTCATCCATGTTGAGCATGTGCCAGGAATTTCCTTCTTTTTTAGGCTGAACAACATTCCCTTGTACGTATGGACCAGTTTGTTTATCCATTTATCCACTGATAGACGCTTGGGCTGCTTCCCACTCTTGGCTGTTATGAAGAGCACAGCAATGAACATAGATGTGGAGAGATATTTTACAGCATCTCTTTCCTGGAAATATTGACTCTATGAACTCATACTACCAAAGTAGTAGGGTTTATATGTAGGTCCCAGCCTGCTTTTTTTTTTCTTTTTGAGACAGGCTCTCACTATGCAGTTCAGGCTGGCCTTGGTCTCACTTTATGGCCCAGACTGGTCTCAAACTTGCAATAATCCTCCTGCCTCAGCCTCCCAAGTGCTGGGATTACAGGAGTGTGCCACCATGCCTGGCTTCAGGCTCCTTTGGTGGGCTGTGATTTCAATCATAATTAGTTTTCAGAGACCAGTCAGTAGTGTTCTGGTTTGCTTTGTTCTTCTGGTACCTGGGTCTCCTGCTTGGGCCCTACTAGCATTGCCTGTGCGGGCAGAATGGACTTGGCCAGTGACATCTGGTAAAGTGGGAGACACTGGATCACTGGAACAGAGGACACTTTCCCAACCCACTGTCTGAAGCTGTTAGCTGGTGTTGTCACTGCTCGTGCTGGAACTAGTGCTAATGCTGTAATGACTCTGCTGTGTGCTGGCTACCACCGTACACAGGGAGGATCCCTATAAGGAGTACTGCTTGAAAGAAAGCTTGTAAGGGAACAGATCCCACAGTCTGGAAATGGAATGGTTTGGGGATTTCTTATAACGAATGCATTATTTTTATTTTGCTTAGCATAGTTTTCCGATGGAAGGACTCTCAACCTCTTTAGCCCATATGTTGTGCTAGATTAGGCCTCTCCTGAGAATATTTCCACCTTCAATCTGCTTCTAATTCACAGAAATCCTTCATGGGTCCAAAGACTCCATGATCCCAACTTCAACTATGAATTAGTCTTAGCCTTAAAACAGCTGACCTCTATTCAGTGTATTTTAACTGTAACGACCTGAAGTTACTCACTGTGTCATTTTTAACTGACAGTTTCTGTATTTAAGAGAATTTTTATTAATATTTTATTTTTATTAGTACTCATCTAGAGTATATAATGATTACATTTATTGTGGGGGAGTTGGTACATGTACATAACACATCTCAATTCTTTTTTTTTCGGTACCAGGGATCACATTCAATTCTTTTTGTCCCTTTCCCCTCTCGTCCCTCCCTGTTCCCTTTAACTCTTGTTTCCTTTTTTCATTTGAAAAAGTTTAATTTTTATTTTTTTTTTCAGTTCTGTTTGGAATCCATTTTGTCTCCTTCCGCCTCTTCCTTCCATCTTTTGTTTTCTTTCCCATTTGAGAAAAATCTGTCTACTTTCTTTTTATCTATCCTTTATTTTGTTCTTTACTTATAATTTCTCATGTAAGAGAAACCATGTGATATTTAAATTTGTGTGTCTGATTTATTTCATTAACATTATAGACTCAAATTGCATCCATTCACCTACAAATGCCCCAGGTTTATTCTTCTTTAGGGCAGAATAGTATTACATTCTATATAAATACCACATTTCATTTATGCATTCATCTTTTGATGGGCAAATAGGCTGTTTCCAAGATTTAGCTATTATAAACTGTGCTGCTATAAACATGGATATGCACGTTTCCTTGTAATAAAATGACTTTAATTCTTTAGGAAAGTATCCTAGAAGGGGAGTATTGGGTCAAGTAGAATTTCTATTTTTTTAGGTTTTTTTTTTTTTTTTTGGAGGAATCTCCGTACTGTTCCCCACGTGGTTGTACCAGTTTACATTCTCACCAACAATGTAGAATTATTCCTTTTCTCCCTATGGCCTCATAAGCATTTATTATTATTTGATTTCTTGATGATAACCATTCTTTCTGGAGTAAGATGGTATCTCAGCACTGTTTTAATTTGCATTTCTCTGGTGACCAGAGATGCTGGACATTTTTTCATGTATTATTGACCACTCATTCTCTTCGGAGAAGGCTTGTTCATTTTGGTTGGCCATTTTTTTATTGGATCTTTTATTTTGGGACTCTAATTTTTCCCCCAGTCGCAGTGGAACCCTGGGGGTGTGGCTTCTTCTCCTCTGGCCATGGTGGCAGGCTCATGAGGGGCAAATTATTTCTTTTTAATGAACTGACCTTTTCATTTCTAAAGATCTGAAATGGCCAACAGGCCATAGCAAGATACCACTTTAGGCTTCTGCTTGAAACCAACAGCTTCAGAAAACTGCTGGCCTTGATTCAGGGTCATGCCATGCTGTTTTTATCATGTAGTTTTGTGATGCAACCTCAAACCTGGGATTGTGATGCTGCCTGCTTTGCTCTTGTTACCAAGTAGTGCTTCTGTTTTTCTGCATCTCTTCTCATTCCATATGAGTTTTTGGATGGGTTTCTCTAGATTGGTGAGGAATGCTGTTGGTATTTTGATTAGGATTGTGTTAAATCAATGTATCAGTTTTGAGTCAGGTTTTTTTTTTTTTTTTTGGTACCAGGGATCGAACTCACGACCTTTTGCTTACCAGGCAGGCACTTAAGCCACTGAGCTAAATCCCCTGCAATGTATTGGTTTTGAAAGCATAGCTGTTTTGTATTGGTTCTGCAAATTTTAATCCATCAAAATTATCTATTCTGAGCATACCTTTGCCAGATTCATTTTTTTCCCTCTAAAACTATTTTATAGAAATTCATTAAAAGACTTTTTTGATGTGCTGAAAAAAAAACCTAACTAAGACTGTTAAATTAGGGCCTGGGACATAGCTCAGAGGCATAAGCACCTGCCTGGCAAGTGCAAGGTCCTGAGTTCAATTTCCAGTACCAATAAATAAATAAATAAATAAATAAATAAATAAATAAAAGATGGTTAAACTAAGAAAACATCAACATAAGAACAATTAATTAATTGCTTGTTGCTGACCGACATTAGTCTCGGCATGCGTGGCCTTGCAGGTTCTGTGTCCACCCACTTCCTGGCTGCTAGAGTGGGTGCAGGGACTGCTCTGTGAGGTTGTTGTTGGGGTCCTCGAGTCAGCCTGCCTCAGTTTGTGCCTGAGCACACAGCTTACTCACCGTGTGGGCCCCTGAAACATGCTGATCTCTGCCTCAGTTTCCTTACCTGTAAGACGAAATCATTGTTTCAGTGAGTTAACTGCTTCATTTTCAGCCTTGCTTAGGACAGTGCTATTAGTTTTTCTTTAATAAAATAAGCTGACTATCAGTAAGTGGTCATTAAAAAGAATAGACTCATAGCTTTTGTGGTCTTTAGAAAATACTCTATAGAATACTGTAGAAAATAGTCTTAAAAATTTAGGATAGTGGAAGCAGTATAAATTATGTCAGGGTGAAGACATTTCTTTTTTCTGTAATGTAGGCCAAAATGTTTTCCATAAAGCATGTTTTGTCTTGCAAGATTCGTATTTTATGTCCCACTGGTAAGACCTGTTTTCTTCCTCTTGCTGGAATTATCCATGAGAATGTACATGTGAGGCTAGTTTTTATAATTTAAACATTTTAACATCAGGAACTTAGACCAGTGTGAATTTTGCTACATAGTTGGAAAATAAAATAGATTTTTCTAACGTCTTATAGCTAAATCACTTTTCCTTACCTACTGAGGATTGAAATTTGCCCTGAAATTTGCTATAGTCAGTTTGTGCTTATTTGGTTGGTAGGGGGCTGTTTCCTGTCTCCTTTTGAATTAGTTGCTATTCATAGTTACTTTATTAAAACATTGTTACTTTCTTAATTCAAGGGGCACTTTCACCCTCACAAAATGGCACATATAGAAGGTTCTACCACTGACTAGAGCCTGGCATTTTCTGGGATTGTTTTATTGTGTTCAATTATGCATTATTCATGACTGTTCAGCTATAAAATATGAAAACAGAGTCTTATAGGAAACTTTCATGTTGTCTGACAAAGTATTATGAGTTTGTTTTCACATTTAAAATGAAATGAGGATGCCTCATTGTTGAAACAGTGTCATTGGAGTCCAGTGACATTGGCTGGTCCCTGGACTCCTGGCGGGGTGTCCCCTGTGAGACAGGAAGGCAGAGCCATGAAACTGTGTGCCCATCCCGGTCTTCCTTCAAAATCCAGGGCTGTCTGACTGTGGGTCCCTGTTTCACCTTCCTGCTCCTTCCCCCAGGCTGAGGTCTAAGGAAAACCATGAGGAGGTGGGTGGGGTGTGGTCCCCATGGTCCGCTGAAATTGGAGCAGCCCAGAGGTTGAGAAGAGCTGGCTCTAGGGTAGGAATGAGACAAGTCCAAGACAGAGGTTCTGGGGAGCAATTCTGGGCAGCAGGACAGTCACCAGAAGAAGAATTTTGAGGCTTTTGTACAACTCACAGTGTCTTCAAGAATATTCCTTCTGACCTGTTAGACGTGGAACTATACAGAGGCAAAATAAGCAGACCAACCCTTCCAGAAACCTCCAAAGAGTGGAACGTTTGCTCTCCAGGAGAGGAGATAGCCTTGCTCCCCCCTCCCTGTCCTGCGGGGTCCCTGGAGAAGGAGGCCTGCTTTCTGCGATGGAGGAGAGCAGCTGACGCAGTCATGTAGGCCTGTGGACCAAAGGCTGAGATGCTTGCAGCCACCGGCTTTTGCTGAGTGGTAGTGTGAGTGACAGATACTTCCTGAGCCTCTCACTCAGCCAGCCTGAGGTCAGCCAGGGACTTGGTCCCTTTATTCCTGCTGTGGGCTCTTTGGGGCTTCAGGAGCCTTTTAATTAAAGCTGTCTATAGGTTGGCTGGGAAAGTTCAGCATTTAATGCCCTCAGACGTGACCTTATCTCACCAGAGAAAGAGCTGGGGAGAAAGTACCACCTGTGCCTGCCTCTCAGTGAGCCACTTGTGAAGTGATCCTACCTTATAACTAGAGTCCCTGGTGGGATCACCTCAGTCGCCCAAGGTAGTGATCTGCTCAGTAGCACATCAGTCATTGGTTTTTCTGTCCCCTGTGTCCCTCTTGCTCTCAATCTGAGCTTCTTGAGGTCGATTCCTAAATAAACTACCTGTACCCACGTCTTTGTCTTTAGAGAGCACTCAAACTAAGACAGAGAAGGGGCCCGAGGCCCAAAACCACAGCCTTATGTGTTGACACAAGCAAACATCGCGACAAAGTTATTTAAAAGGCAATGAATAGAAAATTCAAAGGTGCTTATAAAGCTTTAAGATTAAGAGTAACAAAAGAAATAGCATTAGAAATAGTATTAAGTATTAATGCAAAAAAATAGGTCATAAGAAAAATATTCCATTACCCAACCTTTTTGTTTTCTCATGAACTTATCATCAACTCTTCATGAGCCAAATGCAAATATAGGATGTCATCTGAGAGTGAATTTAATATGTAGACACAGTCTTTGTCACCTTCTTAATTCTGACTCTGGCTTGGAGGGAGGGCTGAGTCTCCCTGGGCTTGAGGACTTTGAAAATTAAGTTGGTTCTGGAGATGTTTGGCAGAAGAGGTCACTATGGAGCCCAGCTTGGTTAGGGGACATGGTGGATTCAATCCAGTCTGGAAAGTGGATGGCTCTTGACTGTGACCTAATCTTTTTGGATTCCTAAGGAATTTCTAGATGCCACACTACATGCTGCTCACACAAAATGTTCATGCTCCATGTCATTTTGCTTCCAACTTCTTGAGCAATGTTTAGCATATTTGAGATATGCATTATGTGTTTGCTGAGTGAATGTAGAATGAACTAAGGGTGGCTTGGGATCAGCTGCAGTTTTCCCAGGGGAGAACACTGATGGAAACGTACTGCTGTGAGACCAGTCTTCTGGGCAGGAGTAGATCAGTGTTAGTGCTTTAGTTCCACTGATGACACTTGGGTCTGTTTACACATCTTTTAAGCATTTTGTAGTTACAACGAAATTGTATTTAAATAAATTTGCTTCTAATAAATATGCTATTAATGAACATAATCATGAGGCTCAACCATTGGAAGCAGATCCTTCATTAGTAGGTAGAAAAATCGGTGGCAATAAAGTATCCCGAGCTATGGAAGATAGCTTTATCCTTTACAGTCCTGAAATAATCTAAAAAGATTGATTTGCCTTTAAAGTGTCTTTGAAGTAATTTATATGTGAGTAAGAATCTGGTAATTTGGCATTTAGTTTTATACTTGAAAAATTTAGGAAGCTGAGTGGATCTAGGGGCTGACAGCCTGTATATTAGACAACTTTCCTATGGCTAGGACCAAATATCCAGCACCCACAATTTAAAGTTTGATTTGGTTTGTGGTCCCAATTTCAGCCCATGATTGGCTGGCTCCCAAGCAGAGACATCAAGGCGGAGGGCAGGGCGGAGCAAAACTGCTTAGCTCATGGTGGCCAGGAAGCAGAGGAAGGCACTGGAGAGGAAGGGGTCCAGGACCAGATACAGTAGCCACCGTCATGCCTCTGTCACCCACCCAGACACACCCAGAAGTGTGACGTATTACTCCTCTAAATGGCTCCAAAGCCAATCAAGTTGACGGTTCAGCTTCACAGACTGGAATCCTTGCAATGTCACATTTGTTTAGTTCTCTGAATTGTTACCCCAAATGGTTTTGCAACTATATTTTAGTAAGTAGATTCCTGGGTCTTTAAACACCACCATAGAAGAAAATGTCTGGGAAACAATCCTGATGTAAAAGCCAGACTCTATTTTCACTGTCCCTACTGGCTCCTTTCAGTGGCCTCTCTTTTTCATTACTCACCCATTTCCTCAAGCCATGCAACAGAGCTGCTGTTTACTCCATGTATTAACCAAGACTGAAACAGACAAATAGTGACACTTAGTGGCTGGGAGACTAATTTGATGTGTCAACCTGGCTGGGCAGTGTTGTGCAGGCATTTTGTCAAACACTCCTCTCAGTGTTTCTGTGAGTTTTCTTTTCTTCTGAGAATAACATTTAAATTGGTCAGTTTTTTGGTAAAACAAATTGCCTTTCTTGATGTGGGTGGATCTCAAGCAATCAGCTGAAGGTTTGGAGAGATCAAAGACTGACTTCCAATACACAAGAAGGAAGGAATTCTGCAAGAGATGACCTTTAGACTGGAGCTTCAACTTTGGGTCTTTCTGGGTGTCCAGCCCCTGCTGGCCAGCTCTGAAGATTTTGGAGTTGTTGAGTTCAGAAATTGCATGAGCCAATTCTTTAGAAATAAATCGCTGTCTCGGTCTCTATCTCTCTGCCTCTTCCTCTGCACACGTGTGCGCGCACACACGTACATACATATTCACACATTCTGTTGGTTCTGTTTCTCTGGAGAACTCTAACACGGTAGCTGAGCACCTTGTACGTTTACGTGTCACTCTCCTCGTCCAAACAGTACCGCTCTGGGTCAAGAAGCTTTCTTTACAGCAGCGGTTCAGGGCCAGGCTCATCATCTTCAACCTGTGGTTCCTCCAGTTGTGCCCAGGTTCGTTTCCATGGCAGCCAGCGGGAGTGTGGGAAGATCATGACGGGTTACATGTGGGAGGGTTCCACGGGCAAGCCCGGGGCTGGCATATTTGTGTGTTGCAGTTTGTCCTTTGTTATCTGCAATGCAGTCACATGGGCTTGTCCACCTGCAGAGGAGCCTGGGACATGGCAGGCAGAGGACGTGTGCGTCCTGCCCGCTAAGCGAGTCCCCAGTGATGTGCTGCGGGACCCGCGTGTCTCTTCCGAGCTCTATGTACAGTGACATCAGTTTGCTTACTTGAAATTGGTCCCAGTGGCGGCATTTGCATCACAGAAATCATGAAATATTACAAATTAAGCCTTCTTCTCTACCGAGGGCTGATGAGACCCTCGGATACCTGTAGAGGGGGACAGTGGGGAAATAAAGACAAAGGGAGAAATTTCAGGGTACAAGGGGGACCGGAGGAGTTCATCTTAGTGAACCTGCTAGGCTACCTCAGTTTGGCTCGCGTTCATTGGCTAACGGGAAGCCGAGGGGGAGGGTAGCACGTGTGTCCTAGAACAGTGACTATAGATAAAGGTTAAGTTAACGAAGAGCCAGATTTTCTCTAAACCCAGATGCCTCGGCAGATGCAGTCTTGCCTCAGAAGTGCCAGGTTATTAGCGTTCTGCTCATAGCCAGGGGGCACACCGCCTTCTGTTCCTGAAGCAAGGACCCGCTGGTTGAGACTTTGAGAGTGTAAGTCACCCCTTCAGGCTCTTTGCCAGCCTCTTCTCTAGGTACCACCTTCTCCTGCAAACCCCATGCCTCATCAGTTCATTCCCTAAAGGTCCAGGTGAAGCTTCCTGCCTTTGGATCTCATTTGGGCGCTACTCATGGCTCTTGGGATTCCTCACCCCCTGCCGGTCTTCTTCTCAGGATGACCCAAGTGTCACCGCTGGAAGCCCTCATGGGCTAACTCCGCCTCCCCCTCCCTCTCTTACCTCTGAGACTGCTGCTGCACTGTGTGGTCAAGGCCACGCCCATGTGAACTCCCTGGAGTCAGGGACTGTGGGTACAATATTCTTTTTCAGTCCATGGGGCTGAAAAGTCCTAGAGTGTACTAGTTCCTCAAACATATTGAATTAAATGGAAATATGACTTCCAGCACTGTTCTTTTTATATTATCCATTTGATGCAGTGTCTTGCTACAGTCACAAACAACTGTGCTTTATTTTAAATACCACTAACATTTACATTTGTGGGTTTTTATCTAACTAACACTACAAATATAGCAGACATAACAGAAAATGAATTAAATATGTTTCCCTCTCAAACACTCAGTTGGCTGTAGGCGGACAGCATACATCTAAGAAACTGAAGCAGGGTTCAGAATGGGACTAGGAAGGAGCAGCATTGGGAAAAACAAAATGCTTTTATTCTGGAATTTTCTCCCGCTCTATAGAGAGAAGTTAGTATGTATTGTAAAGTGATCAACGGAAGTCACGGTGACCTACTTGGTGACTCTTACCAGGAAACCCTGGTTCACACACAATCCTTGCATTTGGCTGCCTTGCAGGATTAAGGCCATTGTGAAGTTGTCAGTGGGATGCCACGGAAGGTGGCAGCTAAGGACAAGTGAAACCCGTGGCCCAGGGAGTGGCTTGAGGGAGCCCATGGGGTTTTGAATGTGCTCACGGTTTACCAGCTGCTCCTGGGGCTGGCTAGACAGCAGACATGCAAACTGGCCTCATTTCATGGGAAGCAGGATTATGGCTTATTACTGATATGAGAAAAAGGAACAGAAGCAAAGCCCTTGGCACTGTTCAGAGCAGGCTGATTCTATTTCCCTGCTGCTGAGAAAGCAGAAGGAAGGTGGTATGTCAGGGAGGACAGAGTCATGCTGGGTGGGGAGCTCACCAGACAGTCTTGAAAAGGGCCCCGGCTGTTGCCACAACTTTTGGGTAACTGGGGTGATTGGGGCAAAAAAAAAAAAAAAAAAAAGACTGAGGCTTAGAGCTGGGGCAGGTTGCAGTCAGGGTGTCCAGGGCTTGGCAGGCAGGAGGACTTGTGACCTGTGGCCAGAGACTGCTGCGAGCATGTGTGGATGTTCGTCCATCACTGCAGAGCCCTGGGCAAGCAGGGGGCATTCTTATTACTCCCAAGGAGCTGTTGTTGTTGACTCTCTACTCCTCCTAGGCTTCAGCTGTCTTGTCTCTTTGAAGTCAGCGAGGTGTCTAGAAACACATTCATGCAGAAGGTCTGGGAGCTCAGTACTGATATTGTATCTTTCCAAATATTTGTACTTGAGAAGACCTATCTTTGACATGGGATTACTCCCTGTGAGACTATCTCCTAAAGAAATAGTGAGCTACATCCCCCAGTGTTTGATCCAGAGCCCTGTTCAGAGCAGCGTAGAATGAGAAGCCATCTCAGCTCCTACAGTAGGGGACTGATTCAGTCAGTAGATTAGTAGGCAAATGACCCCGTAGAGTGGTCTTTAATGACACAGTGTATATCTGTGCCATAACATGAAGAGAAAATTAGAACTATACATAGGCTCTGTATATATGCTATGGTCCCATGCTATACTAAAAAAATAAGCAAAGAGAAAAGTCAGGAAAGAAAGGCCTTAAAATGCTAATTGCTTTCCTCTGGTTGCAGAATTATTGACAATTTTTACTTTCTTCTATAAATCTCAAAAAGTTATTGGCTGTGGATTATTATTTAGGTACAAATCTGGCTGTATGACTTTCTGGGTGGGTGACACGACCTTTTAGCTAATGTCTTGGGGGTCACTTTTTATCTTCTAAAATATGGGGATGAATCTAGTACTAACCTCATAGGGTCACTGTGAGACACTGGTGAGATCATAGAGAAAAGGCTCTTAGAACAAGAGCTCTGGGATGCTGTAAGGACGCAATCCATGGACCCATTGTATCTGTATTCCCCACAATTAGCATATACTACTCTTAGGAGCAATGATTCCTGGTAAGATTTGACGGGCCAATGAGAAGGCCTCACTGGAGCTTTCCTGATACCCTCCAGTCCCTGGGATGAGCTTTGGACTATTTCCTCTCAAGAGGAAATAGCCTGCCAGAGATCTTTAAATGCCAACAGAATCTGAAAAAAAAAGATACCCGGTAAATGGAAACTTTTTTTTTAAAGCACAATTTTTTCCTTACGGAATCATGAAAACTCCTTTAGGACTCTTCCTCTGTGAAACTTTCAAGACTTTAAGCATATTTTGGCTTGAAACCATGACAGTTTTCCTATTACTGTTAATGGAAGCATAGATGAGGGAAAACTCGACGTCACAGATTCTTTTGCGATGGTGCCGGTGAAAGTCTGACCAGCTGTGAGGCCTCAGGGCCGTTGCTGGGCCCTGTGTCTCCTCTGCCCTGTCTTGTGGGGCCCCTGCTCCAGCTCCACGATGCACTTGCCACCCAGTTCTCTTTTCTTCCTGGTGCTTCTGTTTACCCTATTTCTGCTTCTGAGATTCTCTTCTTTTTTGTGTTTTCACTTTCTAGTCTTCCATTGCAGTTTCTTCCTTTGGGAAAGAGCCCAAACCAAACCAAACCACCTTTTCTAAGAATAGCCCACTATTTTTTTTTCTTTTTTCTGAGGCAGGGCTTCACTATTCAGTTTAGGCTGGCTTTGAACTCATTATGTAGCCCAGGCTGGCCTCAAACTCTCAGCAATCCTCCTACCTCAGCCTCCTGAGTGCTAGAATCAAAGGCTTGTGCCAGCACACCATTCTTGTGGCCACGTCAGCCTTGGAGTAGGGTGTCGTGCTGTGTCCCAGGAGAGTGGTGGCTCTGAGCTATAGGGTGGAGGCAGGGCTCTGGGGACACCTCCAGCTGTCACAGTCTCTCAGCCCGAACACTGCAGGCCTGCCCCCTGCTCCCCAAAGACCTCAAGGTGCAGGCAGAGTGCTTTCCTGCCTCCCGGCCACGGGGGCCAGCACAGTTCTCTTCCCTGCACCAGACAACTCCTGCCCTTCCTCCGCAGGTTTCCCTGGGCCCTGCGGCCTGCAGATCTCCCTCCAAGGTGTTTGTGTTCCTCGAAGCTCTCAAACCGCTAATGCAAATGTCCCAACCTTGAGGAATTCCAGATTGAGCCCCTGATGTCCTCTGTTCTGTGTGTTTTAACGAGACCTGCGTTTATCTTTGTTATTCTTCCACATCCCAAACAACCAGAATGGACCACAGATGCTTTCTCTTGCCTCTCCCCAGCTCTGCAAGCTCTCTCCATCCCTCTCACCACCTCCTCGAACCGCACGTGTCCTGGGAGCTACCAGAGGGATGGGCAGAAGCTAGGCCACAGCCCTTCAGGGTCAGTGTAGATCTCCAGACCATGAGGCTCAGGCAGCTGGGATCCAGGCTGGTGTCTCTAGCAGGCAGAGCAGCTGGGATAGTTGGCATGAGGGCGGGGACAGAGCTCAGAGCCTCGCCGAGGGGAGCTAGGGCACACTGAGTTGAGAACAGAGTTCAGCCTGGGCAGGGAGGCTGTGGCAGGGAGATGTGGAGGGGAGGGCAGTTTCGTGAATTCCTGTGTGTCAGGGGAGGGATGTGCCAGGCCTGGCTGTCTCTTGGCTCCGGCCCT
Source organism: Dolichotis patagonum (assembly GCA_004027295.1). Lineage (NCBI taxonomy): Eukaryota > Metazoa > Chordata > Mammalia > Rodentia > Caviidae > Dolichotis > Dolichotis patagonum. The sequence continues at coordinate 14,683 of PVJX010009803.1, forward strand.
TGGCAGGGCTGGGTCTGAAGGTGCCTGGTACAGCCAGCCATCCCCTAGTATTGGTGGTGGTGGTGGTGGGGGGTGTTCCAGGAGCCCTGTGCATGCCTGGACCCACAGATGCTCAAGTCCTTTGTGTAAAATAATATGCTATTCACATGTAACCTACTCATATCCTCCCATGTAGTTTAAGTCATCCGTAGATCCCTTGTGGAACCCAATGCAGCAAAAATAGAGATGCAGTTTTTTCCCAAGTATTTTTGGCCTACGTTGGTTGACTGCTGATGTGGAAGCCCCAGAGAGCCGAGGACTGCAGGTGTGGAGAGCCTGGGCAGCTGGGGTCTGTAGGTTGCTGCGGGGGTCACCCAGCCCCTGCTTAAACTCACTTTTCTCCGTGCCAGCAGCCCACTCTGTCCTGGACGCTGTGTTCTTTCCTTATTTGCCCATTTCTTCCTGACCAAGTATTGCTGCCCCCAAGCCTCAGGGCTGCAAAACCACCACCCACTGGACATTGGCGGCTTTCATTTCCCTGCTCCTGAAACCCTGCTCGCTCTCAGCCTGGGGGGGCCCTGGCCTTTGCTGCATTGGCCCCTGGGAACTTGTCAGAAATGTGGCCTTTTGGGTCTCAGCCCGGATCTGTTGAAAGGCAACCCGCATTCTAGTGGACCCAGGCACACTGAGATTTGAGAAGCGGGGCTATAAACAGGGCTCCTGAAGTCAGGGCTCCTGTGACGAAAGACTTACTTAAAAGTAAAAACATTTCTATCACAGACTGGCACCTTCGTAAAACACAGTAAAAATGAATTCTTAGACAAATGAAAGATAAAGCTTAAAGACATAAAAAATACAAGTCTCGTAAAAATTAGATCCAACAGACCTCAACTCACTCGTTTGAATTATTATGAAGGTTTCTAGCTGTCAACTCTCAATTTCTGTCTTTCTTTCTTTTTGTTCTTTTCATTGTGAGTAAGTAACAGACAGTTCCTAACCAGCACTGGTTCACGGACCACACTTGGAATAGTTGCTCCTGACTGTAATGAACTTTTCTCCCAAGCCATGAACGCGCATGGGTCCCATCCTGAAAAGTCCGCTTCCGTGCCACAGCGTTCTCTTCTGGCTCAGACTTGGTTGAGCTGTCCAAGCTATGTTTGTTAATTATTTAAAAACCGTAAATAGCCACGAGCTTCCTTGAACCCAGATGATCTCCCTGGGCTCTGCACCCAGGGCTCGGAGCTGCCAGCAGCAGCAACAGGCCGAGGCTGAGCGCAGGGAGCCGGCCTGGGGCATCTGCTCCCCAGCGCCCTCTGCTGGCTGTGGGTCGCAGCATCTCAGTTCTGTTGCAGGTCTTGGTTCTCTGCCTGTGTCCAGGCTGCTCTCAGCTCCCTTTCTTGCCCATCAGGCTTGTGGCGGGCCGGGTCTTCAGGTCATCTTGGTCCTGAGGTCCTTCGCCTCCCGAAAGTTTCCTTTCACCTGGCCATTCCTTTTCCTGTCTCCCGTTGGGATGACTTGGGAAAGATGTTTTGCTACTGGTTGAAATTTGCCCAGACTGTCCAATAGTCATCACATAAAGGGAATTATTGAAGGGATGACTAAAAAATGGAGGATTTTAGAAAATCTATCCAGCGTACGTGCGTGAGTGTGGGTGTCTCAGTTTGCATTTCAATGCTGACTATGCTTTTCCTGTTACCCTTTCTGTTTTTAAACTTTTTATTTCTGGTAATTTCATCTTGCCATTTTCTTTACATCCTTATACACTGCTCTGAATCCCTCCCCACCCTCTTATTTCCCTTAAACTCAACAGGAGACAGATAAAAACAAGCAATGTATTGAGGACTCCATAAAATAAAATCACTAGCTTCATCTCAGCCATGTATTTTGTTTTGACTTAGAATCAACAGCCAACATATATTTTATTTCACTTTGTGATTATCCTGAACCTGGAGGCTTTATGCTTTCATACAGAAATATTTATTTTATAGTGTTGAAGATTCTGGAGTCATTTTAACAAGTGTACTATGGTTCAGTGGAAAACACGCAAGCTTTATCTGTTGACTGTGTTTTTGTGGTTTTTTTGTTATTATTGTTATTTTTTTTTTAATTTTGCTCCTTTCTAAATGGATTGTCACTGGGAAACTCAACACTGAGCGGAATAACCAAGTATCACAGGCTGTCTGCAGAGTGTGCCAGGTTATAATTTTCTCTTTTACAATCCGTAATGGACAAAGAACCCGCTTTTACTCAGCTGTTTCCTTTTTAAGCCTATTCGATTTTTTTAAAAACTCCAACAGCAAATGTACCCTTTAATTATAAGATCTCATTAGCTACTGTACTGGTTCATTCCTTGGTATTTTCTTTTGCTCCCAAAGGTTTCCAGTGACATTTGGATAATTAAGTGTGCTGAGAGCTGAGAGTGGGTTTGTGTCTAAATATGCAGTCATCTTAAGCGTTGAGACCATGACACACCATGTCCCAAGGCATTCTCTCACAAGGCCCCTTTCCACCCACTCTGTGCCTCTTCCTAGCTATTATTTCTCCTTTTGATAAGAGTTACTGTTTGCTTTGGCGGACAAATGAGGCTTAGTTCTACATTGAAATGTCTTTTTCGTGTGTGTGATCCTGGGACTCAAACCCCGGAGCACTCTACCACTGAGCCCCTTCCTCAACCCCCTCTCCATTTTCATTTTTTAAAAATTTTGAGACTGGGTCTTGCTTAGTTGCCCATGCAGGTATGATTTGAACTTCCAGTCCTACTGCTTTGGCCTTCCTCAGTGCTGGGCTTGCAGGCAGATGCCACTGAGCTTGGCCTGAAATTCCTTTTTAATTCTCAAAGAATTTTAATTGATTCACTGTAATTTTTTATATTTACAGGGCATGGTGGGACATTTCAGTGCATAGGTCCAGTGGTACACTAAAATTTCTTGCTCAATGTGTTATTCTACATCAGATAAACTTGAGCGAATAGTTTGTATGTTGGCTACTTGAAGATATGTATTTTGTGCCCCAGATGATCTAGTGTCCTGGCTTGGGGAAGACATATACTCCATTGGCAAGAAAATTAGGGCCAAGATTTTATAGAGATGGTTTGGAAGCTGTTGGCATGGCATAATCTCAACACCTAGAGTAGGCCTCCTAGCAGCTAAGGTGGAGAAAAATCAGAGGACTAATGATTAAGGGAATCATTAACTTAAAATCCAAAAGAGCCCAGGTTTCTATAGGAGAGGGAACAATACTTGCAATGTGCTTTGAGGTAAATAAGAATATACTGTATATCATGGGTGCATCTCAAACTTCAGTGCCCCTCTGAGTCCTCTGGGAGAACAATGATCCTGATTCAGGAGATGCCCGCAGATTCTGCATCTCTAGGCTGCTCCCCCAGTGATGCCAAAGTTACTGGTCCACGAGTCACGTGCTGAATGGGCCACCATTAGGAGGGTAAGGCCATTCAGAGAGTTGCGGTAAAGGCTCAGGGCAGCAGCAGGGTGGGCAGTGGAGAAGAGGCAGGAATTCTGGTGTACAGGGACAAAGTCCAGGAAGGGGAGGGGGAGTACCCTAAATGACCCTAAGAGAGCACAAGCGTACAACACTAGGGATACAGGCTTGGAGCCTGAGGCCCAACTTCTTGTATTCAGGAAACTTTATTTTCATTCTGATCTAGGAACAAATTGGCTGGAAAATTGGGCTGCGTACCCATTCCTAGTACTAACAGAACTACCCAGCGTGGGAAGTCTCCGTAAATGAAGGACCCGCAGAATGAACAGGTTTTCAGCATCCAAGTCCTCCACGTTGGCCTTGCGTGACCCTGTAGCTGCCAGGATAGCTGATTACATATGAGCACAGGCTTTGGAATCAGACAGATGTGAGCATGCGTTCATGCTTCATGACCTACTCGTGGTATGACTATCGACTTGCTAGGCCTCTTCTCCACATGCAAGCTTCTGTCACAATA